>WOXC01004187.1:0-298757 GCA_011680675.1 Gymnobelideus leadbeateri | reverse complement strand
TTTGAAATTTGCTCTCTTTGGTTTGGTGTCAAATGGGGAGTAAAATACTCTGATAAATATAAAATTTTATTATGTCCTATAGGCAGTATGAGGGTAAGGGGGGGGGATAAAAAGGAGGAGAGTAAAGGGGGAATTAGAGGGGAGGGAAATAGTAAGGAGAGAGGGTAGGTAAAGAAGGGGGGTCACCATGTGGTGGGGGGGGCGGTCAAAAGGGAAAACTTCAAGGAGGGGAAGGGAGAAGGAAGAAATAAAAACATAAGCAGGGGAGGGAATAGGATGGAGGGGAAAAGACAGAAAGTCATCATTACTGTGAATGTGAATGTGATAAACTCTCCCATAAAACAGAGGAGGATAGCAGAATGGATTAAAAACCATAATCCTACAATATGCTGTCTATAAGAAACACATTTGAAACAAAGGGATACCCACAGGGTAAAGGTAAAAGGCTGGAGTAGAATATATTACACCTCAGCTAAAGTAAGAAAAAAAAAGCAGGGTTAGCAATCCTTATCTCATATAAAGCAAAAGCAAAAATAGGTCTAATTAAAAGGGATAAGGAAGGAAACTATATCCTGCTAAAAGGCACCATTGAGAATGAAGCAATATCATCACTTAACATATATGCACCAAGTGGTATAGCGTCCAAATTCCTAGAGGAGAAGTTAAAGGAATTAGAGGAAAAAGTAGATAGCAAAACTATATTAGTGGATGACCTTAATCTCCCCCTCTCTGAACTTGATAAATCTAACCTCAAAATAAACAAGAAAGCAGTTAGGGAGGCAAATAGAATTTGAGAGAGACAAGATATGATGGCTCTCTGGAGAAAACTGAATGGGGATAAAAAGTAATATATTTCTTCTCAGCAGTTCATGGTACATACTCAAAAATAGACCATGTACTAGGGCATAAAAACCTTACAATTCACTGCAGAAAGGCAGAAATATTAAATGTTATCATTCTCAGATCATGGTGCAATAAAAATTATATGCAATAAAGGGCCATGATAGACTAAAAACTAACTGGAAATTAAACAATTTAATCCTAAAGAATGAGTGGGTCACACAAGAAATTATAGAAACAATCAGTAATTCCATTCAAGAGAATGATAATAATGAGACAACACACCAAAATTTTTGGGATGCATTAAAGGCAGTTCTTAGGGGGAGTTATATATCTCTGAGTGCAAACATCAATAAATTAGAAAAAAGAGAGGTCAATGAATTGGGCATGCAATTCAAAGAGCTAGAAAAAGAACAAATTGAAAATCCCCAATTAAATACTAAATTAGAAATATTGAAAACCAAAGGAGAGATTAATAAAATTGAAATTAATAAAACTATTGAATTAATAAATAAAACTAGGAGCTTGTTTTATGAAAAAAACAATAAAATTGATAGACCCTTAGTCAATATGATAAAAAAAAAGAAAGAAGAAAACCAAAATATGAGTATCAAAAATGAAAAGGGTGAATCTACCTTCAATGAAGAGGAAATCAAAACCATAATTAGGAATTATCTTTCCCAATTGTATGCACATAAATTTGAAAATCTTAGTGAGATGGAGGAATATTTACAAAAATATAAGTTGCCCAGATTAACTGAAGAGGAAGTAAATTACTTAACCCCATCTCAGAAAAAGAAATCAAACAAGCCATCAGTGAACTCCATAGGAAAAAATCTCCAGAGTCAGATGGATTCACTAGTGAATTCTATCAAACATTTAAAGAACAATTGATTCTAATACTCTACAAACTATTTGGGAAAATTAGTGAAGAAGGAGTTCTACCAAATTCTTTCTATGACACAAATATGGTATTGATACCAAATCAGGAAGAGATAAAACAGAGAAAGAAAATTATAGAGCAATTTCCCTCATGAACATGGATGCAAAAACTTTAAATAAAATATAATACATGTTGACCAGGTAGGATTTATTCCAGGAATGCAAGGATGGTTTAGTATTAGGAAAACCATCAGTATAATTGATCATATCAACAATAAAACTAGCAGAAACCACATGATTATTTCAATAGGTGCAGAAAAGGCTTTTGACAAAATACAACATCCATTCCTATCAAAAACACTAGAAAGTATAAGAATAAATGGAGCCTTCCTTAAAATAATAGGTAGCATCTATTTAAAACCATCAGTAAGTATTATATGCAATGGGGATAAGCTAGAAGCATTTCCAGTAAGATCAGGAGTGAACAAGGGTGTCCACTATCATCGCTCTTATTCAGTCTGGTACTAGAAACTTTATTTAGTAGTAGCATTAGTAGTAGCAATTAGAGAAGAAAAAGAAATCAAAGGAATCAAATTAAGCAAAGAAGAGACCAAGCTATCACTCTTTGCAGATGATATGATGATATACTTAGAGAATCCTAGAGAATCAAGTAAAAAACTACTTGAGACAATAAATAAATTTGGCAAAGTTTCAGGATATAAAATAAACCCACATAAATCCTCAGCATTTTTGTGTATCTCTAATGAAATTCAACAGCAAGAGATAGAAAGAGAAATTGCATTTAAAGTTACTGTAGACATTATAAAATATTTGGGAATCTACCTGCCAAAACAAACCCAGGACCTATATGATCACAACTACAAAACACTTCTCACACTAATAAAGTCAGATCTACTAATTGGAAAAATATCAATTCCTCATCGCTGGATTGAGCTAATATAATAAAAATGACAATTTTACCCAAACTAAATTATATATTTAGTGCCATACCAATCAATTTACCACAAAACTACTTTATAGAACTAGAAAAAATAGTAACAAAATTTATTTGGAATAACAAATGGTCCAGAATATCAAGGGAATTAATGAAAAGAAATACTAAGGAAGGTGTACTAGTTATACCAGATTTTAATCTGTATTATAAAGCAGCAGTCATCAAAACTACTTGGTACTGGCTGAGGAATAGAGTATTGGGTGCACAAGATTCAACAATCAATGAGTATAGTAATCTATTGTTTTATAAACCCAAAGATCCCACTATTTGACAAAAACTGCTGGGAAAACTGGAATATAGTATGGCAGAAACTGGGCATAGACCATTTATCTAACATTATATACCAAAATCAAGTCGAAATGGGTGCATGATCTAGGCATAAAGGATGATACTGTAAGCAATCTTGGAAAGCAAGGAATAGTTGTCAGATTTGTGGAGAGGGAAAGACTTTATGACCAAACAAGAATTAGAGAACATTATAAAATGCAAAATGGATAATTTTGATTACATTAAATTGAAAAGCTTCTGTACAAACAAAGCCAATGTAACCAAGATTAAGAGGGAAGTGGGAAATTGGGAAAGAATTTTTACAACTTATGTCTCTGATAAAGGACTCATCATTAAAATATACAGAGAACTGAGTCAAATCTATAAGAATACAAGTCATTCCCCAATTGATAAATAGTCAAAGGATATGAACAAGCAGTTTTCAGAGAAAGAAATTAAAGATATCTATAAGCATATGAAGAAATGCTCTAAATCACTATTGATTAGAGAAATACAAATCAAAACAACTCTGAGGTACCACATCTCACCAGTCAGATTGGCTAAGATGACAAAACAGGAAAATGACAAATGCTGGAGAGGATGTGGGCAAATTGGAACACTAATGCATTGCTGGTGGAGTTGTGAACTGATCCAACCATTCTGGAGAGCAATCTGGAATTATGGCCAAAGGGCTATAAATAATTTCATACCAGGGGCGGCTAGGTGGCACAGTGAGTAAGCGTTCTGGCCCCAGCGTCGGGATGACCCAGGATTGGTCCCGGCCTCAGAAAATGAGCACCCACACATAAATAATGACTGACCATGTAACCTTGAGCAAGTTACTTAACCCCAATTGCTTAAAAATAATAATAATAATAATTTCCTACCGGGGAGGCTAGGTGGCACAGTGAATAGAACACCTGCCCTGGAGTCAGGAGGACCTAAGTTCAAATCCAGCCTCAGACACTTAACACAAAAACTAGCCCATGACCTTGGGCAAATCACTTAACCCCAATTGCCCTCCAAAAAGCAAAAAAAAAAAAAAATGGAAATAATTTCATACCCTTTGACCCAGCAATACCACTTCTAGGGTTATATCCCAAAGAGATCACAGAAGTGGGAGGAAGACCCATATGTACAAAAATATTTATAGCAGCTCTTTTTGTGGTTGCAAAGAATTGGAAATTAAGGGGGTGCCCATCAATTGTGGAATGGCTGAACAAGTTGTGGTATATGCATGTAATGGAATACTATTATGCTATAAGAAACGAGGAGCAGATGGACTTCATGTTTACCTGGAGAGGCTTATACAAACTGATGCTGAGTGAGAAGAGTAGAACCAGGAGAAATTTGTATATAATCAGAGACACAACATATGTGTGATGACCAACTATGATAGACTGGACTCTTTTCAGCAATGCAGTGAAATAAGTCAATCCCAAAAGACTCATGATGGAGAGAGATGTCTACATCTCTCTAAAGAACTAGAAAGAACTGAGTTTGAATCCTGATTGAAGCCAACTACTTGATCTTTTTCTTTTTATTGTTTGATTTTATTTCCTCTTTACCATTTTTCATTCCATCTAGTACAATCTGCCTTTGTAACCTGACTAATGTCTAATGTGAAAGTATTTGCAGATCCTATACTGGATTGTATGCCATCATGGTGGGGAGAGGAGGGAGGGAAACAAAATTTGAAACTCAAGGAATTATGGAATTGAATCATGTAAACTAAAAGTAAACAAACAGATTAATAAAGACCAAAAAAAAAGAAACGATAAGCAGGAGAATTTCAGAAAAACCTGGAAAGACTTACATGAAATGATGCAAAGTGAAGTAAGCAGAACCAGAAGAACATTGCACACAGTAATAGCAACATTATATGAAGATCAACTATGCTCTTCTCAGCAATACATTGATCCAAGACAATTCCAAAGGATTAATGATAGAAAATGCTATCCACATCCAGAGAAAGAACTTATAGTCTGAATGTAGATAGAAGCATATTATTTTCACTGTATTTTTTTTCTTTTGGTCTGTTTTCCGTCTCACAATATGACTAATATGGAAATACATTTTACATGATTGTACATATATAACCTACGTCAAATTACCATTACAGGGAATAGGGAGGAGTGGGGTGGAGGGAGAAAGAAAATTTTAAACACAAAACTTTTTAACAATGAATGTTAAAAATTGTATTTACATGTAATAGGAAAAAATAAAATACTATTTATTTTTTTAAAAAGAATATTGTTTCCACACTTTGATAAAGTTTGATTACATACAATGAGAAAGGTAAGTCTCATTACTGTTTTCATCACACTAATTAGCATAATTAACAGTAAATCAGTTATACAAGTGCATTGTAGAACACATAAATGGAGACAAAGAAAGACGAGGTCCAGGCACAAGTAATAAACTATGCAGAAATGCATGTAGATGTTAAGAATGCAGTACAAGATCAGGAAGATGCTAGTAGTTCATTTTGGTTGGAACACGGATTGTATGAAAGAGAATGGTTATGTTGTGAAATAAGGCCATTCTATCACAGAATTCATGATAAGGAAAATGAGGAAAGTCAGGCATATGACAAGCACTCTAGATTTATGGAAAGCAATTTCAATATTTTGCAGAAGTTAGCCCCAAAATGATGGGAAGTTTACCAAACGAACTTTTGAAGCAGACAGACAGAGGCAGAGATAGAGACACAAAAATAGAGACAGGGACACAGAGACAAAGTGATAAAGACAGAGACAAAAACAAAGAAAGAAAAAAAGAGAAAGGAAAGGAGGGAGAAAAAGGAAGGAAGGAATGAAGGAAGGGAGAGATGGAGGAAAAGAGAGAGGGAAAGAGGAGAGAATAGCTCTAATTTGTTAAATGCTAGAGATTTTTCCTAAAACAGTATTCCTTATATGTTTTCTTAAAGCACATATAACTACATATGTACTGCATTTTGCAAACCTTAAAGCACTAACTGCTATTATTATTACTATTATTTTGTATGCTTAATTCACTGTTTTTCTGATGGCCATGTTTATGATAAAACAGTTTTAATACTTATAGAAGCTTTGAAAGCAAGAGCAAAATAGTGAGGAAGAATACAAAGGGGTTATCACATCCTATAAGAATAGTGTTTGGGGTGCTGAAGCCTGAAATGAATTAAGGAGAGCAATGAATGCTAAGGACCACAAAAAAGGGGAGGTAGCTATATTGGGTCAAGAGGTGGATCAAATAAGAAATGCATTAAGAAAAATAGCATGATGGTAACAGAGAACACTGAGGAGGCTGAAATACTGATGTAATTTTATTTCTGTTTTCCTTTTCAATCGGAATTCTCTTTGGAGAAAGATGGCCCAAAAATGAATAGTTAAGCAACAGAAACTCAAGACTGGTGAAGAGAGGGTCTGACAGAATCTAGCTACCCTCAGGAAGTTCAGGGCCTGTCAACACTATGATACTAAAAAAAGTTATATTATTTTTTTAACTGTTGTAGGTGATTTTTGATAGAATGGAAGCTAGATTATAGGACTGGAAAAGAACAAATGTCTTGGGTTTTGTTTTTTGTAAGAGGGAAGTACAATTTGCAAACCATTTCCCAGGAAATTTGCTTTCTATTCTGACAAAATTCTAAAGGACAATATTTAATGGAATGACCTACAAACATTTAGAAAAGGAACCAGTTATCACTAAAAGCCAGCATGGCTTTATCAAACCATGACAGATCAATGTAATTTACTTTTTCAATATGGTAACTAAAAATATATTTAGATTTCAGTAAAGTATTTGACATAGTATCTAATGCTCTGCAAGATGAAGAGGTGCGTAACTAGATAATACAATTCAGAAATGGTTGAATGACCAGACCCAGAGAGAAATTACTAACAGAATTCAGCTTGAAAGAAAGTCTCCAATGAAGTGCCCCTACGTCCTTGACCCTATACTGTTAGAAAAAATTATCAAGCCTTTGATAAAAATATAGATGGCAAGTTCAGTATAAGTAAAAAATATAATACAGAAGCCAAAAAAAGTTAATGGTATCTTAGACTGAGTGAAGTAAATACTTCCACTCTACCTGACTAGACCATATTTGGAGTATTTATGCTCATTTCTAAACATTATACTTAAGGAAAGATTTAGTCAAGATTAAATAGGTCCACTGGAATGCAAGCAGTATGGTGAAAGGGATGTAGATCATTCCATGCAAAGATTGCTACTGAAATTATGATCTGGAAGAAGCCATTTATATCCATTTAAAGAAAAAAATTCACATATACCAAAAATTATAGGCATAAAACTATTGCAGAGACACGAATACCAAACCCCACCCTGAAACCAGCTTTCTAGTTAAACTAACCAATACTTATCACTTTTTTTAAGTTCTTAATACATCCAAGATGTAAATGACAATGATCTGCTTGGCTTCAAAAGCACAAAACCAGAGAAAATTCACTTAAAGTAACTACAGAATATGTAAAATAATTGGAAATCTACCTACCATGATACACACAGGAACTATATGAATAAAAGGACAAAGAACTCCTTACAGAAATAAAAACAGTCCTAAATAATTAGATAAATATTAATTATTCAAGGGTTGGATTAGCCAATAGAACAAAAATGAGAGTGTTTTTAAACTCACTTATTTTATGTTACATGATACAATATAAAATATTGCTTAATAGAGCTAGAAAAATAATACCCATCTATAGAGGTAAAAGATAAAGAATCTTAAGGAAAATCATGAAAATAAGCATAAAGAAAGGAGACATGCCAGTACCATATCTCAAACCATACTGCAAAGCAATTATAAATAAAGTTAAAATTAGAAAGGTCAATCAGTAGAATCAATTAGATATATACCATAAAGAAACAAATAAACGTAGTAGCCTAGTGTTTGTTAAACTCAAAGACTCACAGCTATTGGGGTAAAGACTCATTGTATGACAAAAACTGCTGGGAAAACTGGATAGTAGTCAGGTAGAAATCAGTTTTAGATCAACTCCTTATATAGTATACCAAGATGAGCTCAAATTAGATATATGACTTGTACAAAAGGTCATATTATAAACATATTAGAAGAGCAAGTAAAAAATGATCCTTCAGATCTATGGGGAGGAGTTTATGACCAAACAGAAAATAGAGAGAATCACAAAAGATAAAACGGGCCATTTTGATTGCACCACATTGATAAAAAAAAAAAAAAAAACTTTTGCAAAAATAAATCTAATGCAGCTATGCAGCTAATCTTAGAAGGGAAACAATTGGGAAAAAAAAAAACATTTGCAGCAAGTTTCTCTGATAAAGGTCTAATTTCCAAAATATTTAAGAAAACAATTCAAATTTATAATAATAAAAGTCATCCTCCAATTGACAAATGATCAAAGGACATGAACTATGATTTTCAAAAGAAGAAATCTGTTTATCAATAGCCATGTGAAAAAATGCTTCAAGTCACTAATAATTAGAGATATGTTCATTAAAGCAACTCTTGGGACGTCTAGGTGGCGTAGTGAGTAGAGCACCAGCCCTGGAGTCAGAAGGACCTGAGTTCGGATCCGGCCTCAGTCACTTAACACACACAAACAAAAACCTAGCGGTGTGACCTTAGGCAAGTTACTTAACCCCAATTGTCCTCCAAAAAAAGAAAAAAGAAAAAAAAGCAACTCTGAGGTTCTTCCTCAGACTCATCAGATTGACAAAACTGACACACACAAAAAAAGAAAAAGAAAAAATGCTGAGGGAGCCTGTGGGACCACAGAGATATTTAAAATAGAGAGAGTTAAGATCTTTATGTTAAGGTACCCAAGAATGACAGCAGAGGTTGGATTTGACAAAGAGAAGAGCTATTTCATCCTCATATTAAAAGGAAGCAGAAGATGAGTAAAAATAATGTTTTTGAGAGAAAGGAGACAAAAAAGATCATGACAGATTGCCTAAATCTTTGTAGTACAGAATAGGCAGTATGTACTATACTCAGGCAGATAGGTGGCACCATAATACATAGAGTGCCAGGCCTAGGGTTAGGAAGATTCATCTTTATGAGTTCAAATATGGATTCAGACACTAGCTGTGTGACCCTGGGCAAGTCACTTAAACCTATTTACCGCAGGTTCTTCATTCATAATATGAACTGGAGAAGGAAATGGCAAACCATTCCAAAATCCTTGCCAAGACCATCCCAAATGGGGTCAAAAAGAGTCAGACACAACTGAACAACAACTGTATTCAGTTTAATAGAAGTCAAGCTCACCTCTTGAAAGAAAGGGGAGTGGAGGTAGACTTAGGGATTTGAGAAAAGAGGAGCTCTGGAACTCCTGCTGTGAAGAGCATGCTAGGCAGTCAATTAGAAATAAACAGGTCCAATGTAAAGTAACGAGAGCCCTGTGTGGTTCAAGGCAGGAATTTTCAGGGGACCTAGTGAACAGGTATAATAATGTACTCAAACAATACTCAGCATTAAAGGTAAAAGGAAAGAAGGCAGATGGTGAGTCATCCAGCTTTGTGGATTAGCAATGCAGAAACAACAAGAAAGAGAAGGAGACGAGAAATTCAAGAGGTGGGAGGCAGGGGATTGTTGGAATATTTAACTATGACGAGCTTAAGACTATGAAGAAAACAGTGAACACTGAGATTAATGAATAAGGAAAACAGGAAAGAATCAAGGTACTAGAAGTCATAATGGGGATAAAAAGTGGATGAAATAAGAGTGAGGTGAGAGAAGAGGTGAAAGAGTAGGAGATTGTGTGTGATGAGAGAGAAATTCAGAGCTCAGGATCATGGAGGTAGAACAATTTGGGATAAGTGTGAGATCTAGTGTAACCTCCCTTCCCCAATGAGGGGCTATGATAGAGTGTAAATGGAGGGCATGAGAAATGAAGGAGTTGAACCGAGAAATCAAGAGGTTTAGACAGTCCACCAATGTGAATACTAAAATCACCCAGAAAGATGACAGGCACCAGAGTGGAGAAGGTTGTAAATCTGGTCTTAAAGACATTGAAGAAGCCAGTGGGAGAAGTTCTGGGAAGCATAAACAAAGTTCAAGGCAGGATACTCTAAGTGGATGATGTGTATATCCAAAGAGAAAAAAATGGTTGACCAATAGTGGCAGAATCATTGGGAACAGTGAGTCTGTGAACTTCTGTGTCACGTCTTGAGAGTCATATGTTTGGTAGAGGCAAATTGAATGAAAATAGGATGGGCTTAAAAAAGAGTGTAAAAAAAGGTGTCATAGTAGATGGATTGCTGGAATTGGAGTCAGTAAATCCTGAGTTCAAATCCTGCCTCCAAATTTCTATCAGGAACAAAAGTCCATCTTTTTTTTAATGAGCCAGCTAGAGGGATTAATGGTTAGAGTGCTGGACCTGGAATTAGCCTCAGACATTTAGTAGTTATATGACCCTGGGCAAGTAAACTAACCTCGATCTTCCTAAGCTAACTCCTTTATAAATTAAGGATGACAATAGTACTTACCTCCCACAGTAGTGAGGACTAATTGCACAATATTTGTAAAGGGATATGTAAGTGTCGGCTATTTTTATTATAATTAAGAGAGCAAAAATAAAGAAGAATTTGTTAGCAAGAAAGCAGTGGTACCAGAGGACACAGCAGAGGTCTAAGCAGGTGACCCTAGGGTATCTATGTACAAATTAGATGCTGAGATTTTAGGCTGACCTAATTCTCTTCTTCAGATTGCTCAATAAAAAGCTCTATTCACTGAGAAAATATAGTGATAGAGACTGGGAAGGTGCTATTGATGAAGCACACATGGTTTGCGACTATCTAAAAACTGGTGTTGGGCGGTAGAAAAGACCTCCTAACACGAATTTTAATTCAGCAAGTTGACAAATTACCTACTCCTAGCTACATGGAGCATATCTTGGGATTCTGAGGGAATGACAAAATCAGATCAGTGAAGAGAGAAGGAGAAAGAAAGATTGTGAACTCAGGAACCACTGCTTACCCATCACATTGGCTGTAGAATTCAGGATAGTGGCCCTTCTGTGGCAAGGGGAGTAAAACTTAAAGATATGGATGGCCTTTTTTAAAAAGCAAAAGAACCATAGCAATGGAGGAGAGACTTTTCTCCTGGGTGACCAGAATGACTAGTGTGAAGGTCTGTCAAGAGCAATGAGGTAGGAGCTACCTTCCATCATCATCCCCAAATCCAATTTGAGACCCTCTTTCCATCTGTAAAATAATAGGAAAGTTTACATAGAGACAAAGTACCTGAAGTTGAATCACATCATTGGCCTGGTGCTGATGAGACATCAAATGAATTTTCTATTACATATGTGAAGAACAAACATCTGTCTTCCAAGGGAGCTTATTCAACCTCAGCCAGAAGTTTTCATATCCAGAAAGACACATCCTTATCTAAGGCTACTGAACTGAATGATACTCTAATGAGACAAGCCATAGTATTGAAAAATAATTTTAACCCCAGCAAGGCCATCCTAAATAAGGGGGAAAATCCTATTTTATGCAGAAATAAATAAATAAATAAATAAATAAAAATACCGTGTGAGTTTAGGTATTAATTAACTTAAAGAGACAATGTGGGGGGAGGGAGGATGAGAATGTGAAGTCAGAGCACTAGGGTTTAAATCCTATGTTGATACTTTCTATCTATGTAACCTTGAACAAGTCACTCTGTATGCCTCAGTTTCCAGATCTACAAAATAAGTGGATTGGGCTGGATAACCACTGAGCCTCTTAGTTCTGTATCTATTGATTTGATATTTCTTGGCTCCGTCCAATAAATTGCCAAAATTAAACGTGAGGAAAAGGATAGGCTGAATTTGTCAGGAAATTGCAAAGATCCTATAAAGACCCCAAATTTCTATCAGAAACAAAAGTCCATCTTTTTTTTAATGAGCCAGCTAGAGGGATTAATAGTTAGAGTGCTGGACCTGGAATTAGGAAGATGAGTTTGAATACTGCCTCATATACTTACCAGTTGTGTGACCCTGGGCAAGTCACCTAACCTTATCTGCCTCCATTTCCTCATTTGTAAAATGAACTAGATAAATAAACCGCAAACCATTTCAATATCTTATTAAGAAAACCCCAAATGGAATCAAAAAGAGTCCGACAAGACTGAAACATTTCAACACCAAGAGCAAATATATAGCCAAGAACTTAGCTGAACAAGAAGCTAGGAGTCCATACAGACATGAGTAGAATCTGACAGTGGAGACCACCAGAGCAGAGTAGGCCTATCCAATAGAGACCATGGGAACAGTATGCTGCTATCACTAGAAGGTATAAGTGCATACTCCAGTGTCAATGTGTATGTGTATATGTCAATGTCACCAGCACATGAATGCCCTCATCGCACAGTGTGCCTACTCATATACCTTTCCTAGGAATTTGTTCTTCCCGTTAATGTTATGTGTATGTATGAGAGAATGCACTTGAGGTTTGTGGGGAAAATGTTTTATTGCTACTTTTCTTACTATTTCATTAAGTGTTTTTGCTTTGAATTAATTATGTCTGCTGGCTAACTATTCAAGGTAAGGGCATCACTAAGAGGTCATGAGCAAGTTTTAGGGAAGAGATCTACAGAGTAGCCTAAATCTAGGGAAGCCATTCCCTAGATGACCGGCACTGCAAAATGGGGGGGAAACCCCAGGTAGACACTCTCTATGCCTTTACATAGACTATCCCTTGCTACTAGAATGTATTTCCTCCTCTATCCTTCATAATCTCTTTGAGATTATGGGCCTTTGAGACCCAGTGCATGTGTCATTTTCTATAGGAAAACTTTCCTGGTCCCCTTAGCTGTTAGTATACTTTCCTACTATCTCATATTACCATTGTCAACCATTTATCAAAGGTTTGGTCCAAAAAAGCAAACAGAATCAGTTTCTACCTTAACCAAAGGTCTGTCCTAAGAAAAAACAGAAGGGGGCCCCCCTCTCAACAGAATGTTTGTCCAAAGAACAAATATAATGGTGTTCACCCTAACAAAAGTTTGATGAAGGAATGAACAGAATCAGGCTGAACATCTGCTATAATATGCTTGTTTATTCTCTTTAAGCCAGAGAATTATGCATGCATGGGAATCAGAAAATAACTCTGAACTTTGAGGTAAGCAAGCTGAAGGAGACCCTTTATACACTTAGAGTAATCCTGACTCAGTATGCCTGTGTCAACCAAAATTATAGACTCCGTATATGTTAGCCATAATATGAGAAAGGAATTTTCTTAATAGGATAGTTTGTAAATACAACATCATAAGAGAAGTGTCAAAGTGTCAATTGAAATTACAGTTCCAGGATATATTTGTTTCTTCTATCATTAACATGACATGACATAACATAACACAACATAAAACATAACATAACAAGAAAAGTCCATTATTCAAGATAATGTCCAGTTCAAGACGCCTTGCGCTTGGCTGTCAGAAACAGAAGAATGCTCCTGGTCAGCTTCATCCGGCCTTGTAGCTGCTGGCACAGGAAGGGGCATTTTGGGTTCTCTCAGAGAGCAAAGCAAGGCACGTCTGTTATGCCAGAACAGAGAAGACATTATGGTAAATTGAGGTCAGAGTGGCCAAAAATGTCTTTCTCTTGATTGACCAGTTCAGGTTTTAGGCCTTTCTCAGGTGATGGTGGGCTCAAAATGGTTTGGGGAGGCCTCTGGCTGGTCCACACCATCTATTAACTTATCTGGTTACATGTTCTTTCCCATTCCCCAGTAAAACATGTGGTCTTTAAGAGAAGGGACTGTTACATTGTGTGGGGGGGGGAGGAGGGGGTTCCTTGTATTCTCAGTTCCTTATATCTGAGAGATGCTTGATAAACATTTTTTTAATTAAACTGAGGTCCTTCAAGGAAAAATCTATTCTTTTTTGCAAGGTGGTGCTCTTTTCTGAGTGGGATAACTTTACTCTTTAAAATAGGGCACAGTTGAACTAAGGGAAGTTGTGTGAGAAACACTGAAAAAGCAGTCCCTCAGAAGAAAAGTATGAACTCAGAGCAAACACAGCTGAAACGTCCCATTTGCAGAGGTGTGCTGGAACCAACCCACAGCAGCTCTGAGAGCCAGTTGTTAAATTTTCAGTGTGAGACTTATGCCTCAGAAATGAGCAAACTCTAAAAAGAAGCACTTCATATATTGTTCTGTTAATTGTTTAAATTTAGAAAAGTGATAGAGACAATGTTACTAATGTAGATTAAACTCAAAAATGTGTTGTGCATACATTTTTCTCCAGAAATCTTTATTAAACGTTTGCCAGCATATTCTTGCCTATTTCCCAGAATCAAATTTACATATGACTAAAATGGATACTTTGAGGTTGAAACCTGGGAAATCTTGACACCTAGGACTATTTGGTAACTAGGATGCTGAGTGTTGCCTATTTGACTGGCAGAATGTGGATTTTCATTCCTCATTATAAGTCTGAGGTGAGTCACTTCATATAAAATAACCTACTTTGGAATAATAGTGTTGGTCAAGATTAGACTAACAAATGGTCCTAAAAATTATCATTGGAAATGGATTCAATCATTTATTTAATCAATAAGCATTTATTAAGTGCCTACTATGTACTAGACAGTGTGATAAGTTCTGTGTATGCAAAAAGAAATAAAACACAGTCCCTAGCCTCAGGAAGTTTACAATCTGAATGGATCCTAGAAGTAACCTGGATTTTGGTCTCACCACCAAACCTCAGAATCTGCATTGCCACTTGCTACTTAAAGTTGCTGATTGGAGGGAAAATACTTTTCTTCATGGAAGAGATGACTAAAGGAAAAAGGCATGATGCTTGGTCACTGCTTGGAGAGAAAACCTTGGTATATGGAGTAGCTTAGAGGAAGAGAAATTAAAATAAAATAAAATAAAATAAAATAAAATAAAATAAAATAAAATAAAATAAAATAAAATAAAATATAAAATAAAATAAAATAAAATAAAATAAAATAAAATAAAATAAAATGAAATGAAATAAAAACCTTTATTCTCCCACTAACATCTACTACTTGAGAATAGTCAGAGCCCAGCCAAGGCAACAGACTTGAAAAGTCTTTGTTGACCCAATGCTTAGTGTTACTGTTCTGCTGAAAGAGATGTTGAATTATTCAGAAATCTAGACGATGAATAGCCAGCAGAGAAGAAACCCTATCTATCAGCAAACTGTAGTGTAGACTGTGCCTGATGGAGAAAAGGATCATCACAAGAGAAGTTCTATGGTTTGAGTTGCTCCAAGTTCACTGAAATTAAAGGCTTAAGTGGAAGACAGAGGAGATTTATTCTCATTCTCCCTCCCCATCCTGTCCCCAGATGTGTGTTCCCTACTCATGTGGTGGCCTGCTCTGCTTGTTTAAGTTTGTGCCTACTCACTCCATCAGAAATTGTGCAAATCTGTAGTCTAGTATATCCTAGGTTTATGAGTGGAGTGTATTAACTATTATTGCTTTACCTTCTGGTTAGTAAATGTCTCTGATTAAGAGTTAATGGTGTCATCTTGGCGGAATTACTTAATGAGAGCTAGAGTTCTGAGTAGTAGGAGAATATTCCCTCCCACCGGTATTACCCATGGCATATTGAGAATGACTTTATTCTATATAGGCAGTTAGGTGGAGCCATAGTGCATAGAGTGCCCTATCTAAAGTCAGGAAGACTCAACTTCCTTGGGTTCAGATCCAGCCTTAGATACTTACTAGCTGTGTGATCTTGGGCAAGCCATTTAACCCTGTTTGCCTCAGTTTCCTCCTCAATAAAATGAGTTAGAGAAGCAAATGGCAAACCACTCCAGAATCTTTATCAAGAAAACCCTAAATGGGGTTATGAACAGTTGGATATGACTGAACAAACATATTCTATATGGTCTATATAATTATAATTCAATTCAACAAATATTTCTTAAAAACATATTTTATGTAGATCACTATCTAGCCACTGAGAGAAATCACACACACACACCAAGAAAAATTTAGCCACAGGCCTTACTTTCAGAGTTCCTAATGTATTACCTACCATCTCATTCAACTGCTGTTGTAGCAATAGGTCTGCCCATGCCTAGGAACCCACTCAACTTCCCATCAAGAGATAAAGGGTAGGGAGGTTAGATATCTTACCTATGCCACTGTGACACACTAATATTTCAGTTTATCTTTTCTACTTAAAAAACATCTTAAGAATCATACCAATTGAAAAGCTTCTTTTAAACTTTAAAAGGGTTTTTAACCTGGAGTCTGTGAACTTGAATTTTAACGTGTTATTTATAACTTTATTTAAATATAATTACCTTCTAATTTTATGTATTTTATTTTGTGCACTTAAATGAGGTCCATATAGATTTTGATGGTAAGGGGGGAGGGGAAGAGGGGTGTCCATGACACAAAAAGGGCTAATAACCCCTGCTTTAAGGAAACCAAGAAGTTTACACATTGATGCCTATGGGCAAGATCTGGTAGGGAGATCTGATCATCAGGAAAATAACCACAATATAAATCAATAAATATGAAACACTTATGTGCAGAATACTGCCTAGCCACTGAGAGAAATGACAAAAAATTAATTTAGCCATGGTCCATGACTTCACAAAGTTCCTAATCTAGTACCTGACTATAATCTCATTTATCTGCTCTGGTCAGCCTTGGTTAAAGTGATACCTTGCTATAATGATTTAAATAAGGGAAGGAATATAACCTTAGCTATTAACTTCAGGAAAATTCACTCTTAGATAGTATTGGTATGAGGAGTTTCTGCTAACCTTCTTCCCTTGCTATTAAAATTGTTTCTGGCCAGTTCTTCCCAAAAGGTCCCCCCTAGAGACAATGTTACCTCCCCCCAGGTGCACAATGGCACAGAACCAATTTCCCAGAAAGCCTGCCACTGTACAGCAGAGCTCCTTTGGAATGGTGTCACCTTGGCCATGCATCCACAGTTTCTGCAATGCAACATCTATCCAAGAAATACTTTCCAGGACCAATATTGCCAAGAATAATACAGACAAACATGTTGGCATTCACAAAGTTTGAAGGTAGCCCAGAAACTGAAATTCCCAGCCCACTCACAGGCAGGGGAAAATCACACTCCTACTTCTGTGTCTTGATTTACCTGCCATCCTCCAGAGAGGTTCAGCTATCCCAGTGGTTTGTGAAATGAGAAGGATTATCTTCAGGGACAAATGACTCCTTGAAAGATAGTTCTTGGGGCGGCTAGGTGGCGCAGTGAGTAGAGTGCCGGCCCTGGAGTCAGAAGGACCTGGGTTCGGATTTGGCCTCAGACACTTAACGCACACATAAACAAAAACCTATCCGTGTGACCTTGGGCAAGTTACTTAAACCCAATTGTCCTCCAAAAAGAAAAAAAAAGAAGAAAGAAAGAAAGATAGTTCTTGTGTTCATAAGTCTGTGACTTGGGCCAAAGTCTAACTTTACTTAGGATAACACCTCTCTGTGTAGCAAACCAGATCTTTGTTGTACATTTCTTCTCGCATTCAGATCCAGCTAAACTGGACTTCTTGCATTTCCTCATATATGAGACTCCATTTCCTACCTCTGTGTCTTTGTATAGTGTATTCTCCATGACTAAAATATATTCCCTCTTTACCTCCACTCTTAGAATCCCTAGCTTCCATCAAAGTTCAGTTCAAACGTTACTTTCTAGACAACGCCATTCCTGACCACCCTCCCAGGGCCTTGTGCCACTCTCAAATTTATCTTGCATTTTTTTCAGTATATATTTTATATAAACTTCTTTGTGTACATGCTATCTCCCCATGTAGAATGTAACCTAATAGCAAGGACTATTTTATTTTTCCTCCTTGTACCTCTAGCATCTAGCACAGCCCTTGATGCATAATGGTTGTTGGTTGATCAGTTGATCCACCTTCCCAGACTGATAAAGTACTTTCCAATGTAAGTTAAGTACTTTAAGGCAGAGACACCCAACAAGTTGACTGTAATAATCATAGACTGTCCTTCAACTCCCCTGCCCCAACATGGTTGGTCACTGACACTGAAATGCTAAGGCAGGGGTGGGGAACCTTAGTCAAAGGGCCACACTTGAGGATCTAGAGGGCCACATGTGGTCTCAAGGCCACAGGCTCCTCACCTCTGTTAAGGAAATAGAGTGATACAAAAGACAACATCTCTACCCTACAGTTAATATAATTTAAAGTGCCCATAGTTTATAAGAAGGAAATGTGGGACCTGTAGCTGCCAGGACTTCGAAAGTCTTCTGGCTAGAGCAAAGGGATGTGCACAGACTGCTGGCGCGATACCTTCACTGTCTCACTTGAACATTTTTATTAGTGTGAGGGTGTTGTTGGATAAGCTCTGGGGTGGATGTTCATTTGCTGTGGCTATCATAGAGAAGATTCTCATAGAGGCATGGGTTAGACGAGATGGTCATTGACATCCTTTAGGTTAGGAGTCCATAAAATCCTAGGTACAGGAACAGCTTCCTCTCTGCTGCTTACTGACTATATATGTATTAGCATCACATGTAAACACTCATATAAAACACATTTTCACATCATGAGTGCTTCCATCTTTAGCCCCCAACCCAATACAGTTTTTGTTACAATTCCATACTCTATGTTAATCACAATGTCAGGTGAAAAATAGAGTCGTACCTCACTATGGAAGAAAAAGAAGCTGGGGAGTTCTGCTTTAAAGTGGCTATTAAATGTCTGTGGGCAGCTAGGTGGCACAATGGATCGAGTACAGGCCTGGAGTCAGGAAGGTGTCTTCATGAGTTCAAACCTGGCCTCAGACACTTATTAGCTGTGTGACCCTGGGCAAGTCATTTAACCTTGTTTACCTCAGTTTCCTCATCTCTAAAATGAGCTGGAGAAGGAAATGTAAAACCACTCTAGTATCCGTCTCAAGAAAACTCCAAATGCAGTCACAAAGAGTCAGACATAACTGAAAAATGACTCAATGAAATTGAATATCATGCTGCTGTTATGCGTTTTAATCCATAATTGTTTCTTTGCTAATAAACATTTGAGAATGGAACCAGCAGCTTAGCATACAGACTGAAAAGTGCATGCAAGTGGCCATACTTTACCCACCCCATTCCCAATCGAGACTGCTGTATTCTAAATGTCTAGGCAGAATTTCATGGAACAGATTTTCAGCCACTTGATAACAGTCCCAAAAGAAGGCAAAGTAGACTCTGAATACTGGAATGCACTAAATCATAAGGCCATCAACAGAGGCTGAGTAAAATTAAGAGAGATGGGCAAGGGAGAAATACCTAAACACCTTCTAAACGAGATTTGAAAAAGAGATGGAGGGGCAATGAGGTGTAAAGCTAAGACCAAGACAAACTTTCAGATTTTCAGATAAACAAGCAGACATCATTCACCTCCGACTAGCTACATGGTGTAAAGAGACCATCAGACATTACAAAGAGCAATGTTCACACCTCATATGTTAATTATGGGAGGAAGCCTAGTCCTTGGCCTGAATACAGTTAGTTAGATTTCTAGTTTTCCATCTCATTGCTCTAAAGAATCATTTATGTTGGCTCAAGCCACCAGAGACTAATGGATATTCCCCACTCCATAAACCAGCGGCCACATTCTTATGTTTCTATGGAGAAAATGGGGAGGGGAACACTTATATAAGGTTTCCTACACAACTGAATTTATCATTCACCACCTACACTGATGGTGATACCCTCCCACATAGAACACATGCAAATCTATATATTTCTAAAGGGCTAATCACCTAAGGCAATGTGTTAGCTAGGGCCAGTACTAAGTACAAAGCAGTACCAAGTAGAAAGAAAATGAGTCTTTTCCTTGAAACCCCATACTGCCTTGGCCCTAAGCCTATAGGATAGGATAAGTTCTAGACATCTTTGAAACACAGAATGTCAGAGTTGGAAGGGATATGAAAAGGATATCTACTCCATCTCCACTAACTACTATAAAAAACACTTTGTGATATGTCCCTAAGAGTAACTATCCAGCCTCTGTGTATAGATAGATATTCAATGACAGAGAACCCTACTACCATAAGAGGTGTCTCATTCCATTTCTGTGTAGCAAGAACTGTTGGGAAATTTTTCTCCATATTGACCTGACATTTACTTTCCTGAAATATGTACCCATTGATCCTGATGACAGAACCATAATAAATCTTATTCCTCTTCCACAAAGCAGAAGTAACATAGTACAATGGAAAAGTGATGGGAGTTGTATTCAAATTACTTGGGTTTATATCTTGGCTATGCCACTTACTTGTATCATATTGAAAAAGTCAATGAACCTCTTTAGGCCTTGGTTTTCTCATCTGTCAAATGGGTGACTTTCCAGCTCTAAATCTATGATCCTAAGGCCTGTGATCTCATGAACACACATATATTAAGTAGCTAATACATGCACAACACTGTGCTAATACAGACATAAAACTCTCCCTGAATTCAAGAAGCTTATATTTTGACAGGCATCATATCCCTTTAAGTTTTCTCTTTTCCAGCTAAACAGTCATAGTTTCTTCAATCATTTATCACATGACAGTTTTCAGACCTTTTAGTATTCTCTTTACCCCATTCTGGACACCATTTAATTTGTCAATATCAAGGTATAATGGAAAGATCACTGGGAACTATCCAGAGAACTGAGTGCTAGCCCCAAATCTGCCATCGACTTCTTTTACAACTTTAGGTAATCAAAATGCCCCTGAGCCTGAGTTTCCTCATTCTTTTTTTTGCTTTTTGGAGGGCAACTGGGGTTAAGTAACTTGCCCAAAGTCACACGGCTAGGTTTTTGTTTGTGTGTGCTTCAAGTGTCTGAGGCCAGATCCTTCTGACTCCAGGGTCAACTCTCTACTCACTGCACCACCTAGCTGCCCCGAATTTCCTCATTTTCAAAGTGAGGTGACTGGAGGAGCATCATAGTATATAGGACTTAAATCTGGAAGCTGCCTTAAAGAATGTCTAGTTGGGTCCCCTCATTTCACAGATGAAGAAATTGTGTCAGAGAAGTGACTTCTTCAAAGTCATATAGCAGTAAGGTAATAAGGTAAATAGCAGAGATAATATCCAATTAGATTTGTTTTGGTTTTAATAATTTAAGATCAAATGAGTTTCTAATATTGTCTTACAAGATATTCCCCAGAACTGGATTCACTACTCCAGCCCTATGACATACCATTAGGTACTTCACACCAGGTTGATTTTGATCTATTTTTAAACACAGGTATGCAATGAGTTACATATCCATTGGATTATTCAACAATCCAATTTACAAAGTACACATATTGTACACGAGGTTATCATTAGCTTATATTCTACTAGGGTGAAAGTTCTTAACCTGGGACTGAACTAGCACAGAGTGCTCTGTGGATAGATTTTGGGGTGGAGCAGGAGGTGATCTATGACTTTGGATGGGAAAAAATTTCACATTTCCACTAACTTCTAATTAAAATTTAGCATTTTCTTAAATTATGATATTTTTTAAAACAGATTATACTGGAAAAGGGTCCACAGCTTTCACCAGACTATCATAGTAGTCCATGACAGGGATGGGGGAGAGGAAGCAAGCATTTATTAAGCACCTACTATGTGCCCAGCACTGGGCTAAACACAAATATTGTCTCACCTGATGCTCCAACAACCCTAAGAGATAGGCATTATTATTATCCCCATTTTACAGCTGAAGAACCCGAAGCAGAGACTAAATGAGCTGGATTTGAATTCAGATCTCCCTGACTCTGGGCCTGGGGTTCTATCCACTGTGACATGCACAAAAAAAGATCAAGAATCCCCTGGACTAAGGAAATATATCATATTCACAGGCAAGTAAAGTCATGATATAAACCACCCCCAAAAAATGCACAGTGATTTGGGGCAAGGCACTAACAACTGAGGGAATCAAGAAGAATCCTGGAGGAGGTTGAGTTTAAGATGAGGAGGGGGCCAAAGAAAGGAACTAGGGGTTCCATGAGGTCAAGGGAAGAGAGAGCATTCCAGGCCTAAGACTGTGCAAAGTAATGCAAGTAGGACATGGAAGTTAAGCACTGAAAAAAGAAAGATCAAGCAAAAAGAAAAAGTGTAAAGACACTAAGAGGTCTTCACAGGAAGCTCTTCAAGGAGCTTTGAATTTAAAAGAAAGTGTTCAAAAGATTCAAGCAGCCTTAGCCATCATTTTATTCTTTTTCCCTTTCTCCTACTTTATATCACCTGTCTTCCCCTTCCTACCTTCTCAGAATTTTTCACTATTTGTGCGCTTTCTTAGGTTATTTCATTTTAAGAATATTTCATATTACCTGGAGAGCAATTTGGAACCATGCCCAAAGGGCAATAAAAATGTGCTTATCGTTTGACCCAGCAATAACACTTCTAAGGTGGATCCCAAAAAGATCATGAAAATGGGAAAAGGACCCACAGTTACAAAAATATTTATAGCAGCTCATTTTGTGGTGCCCAAGAACTGGAAATTGAGGGGATCCCCATCAATTGGGGAACTGCTGAGCAAGTTGTGGTATATGATTGTAATGGAATACTGTTGTTTTATAAGAAATGACAAGTAGGCAGACTTCAGAAAAAACTTGGAAAGACTTACATGAAGTGATGCTGAGTACAGTGAGCAGAACCAGGAGAACATTGTACACAGTAACAGTCACAATGTGCAAGGACTGATTTTGAGAGACTTAACCCTTCTCGACAAGGCAAGGACCTAAAACAATTCCAAAGGACTCATGATGAAAAATGTCATTTTTTTCTTTTTTGTTTCTTTGTTTATTTTCTCATGGTTTCTCCCATTAGTTATAATTCTTCTATGCAACATGATTAATATGAAAATGTGTTTAATAGGAATATATGTATAGAGCCTATATTAGATTGCATGTCATCTTTGGGAGGGAAGGGGGCAAGAGGGGGAGAAAATTTAAAACTTATGGAAGTGAATGTTGAAAGCTAAAAATAAATAAATTACTTAATAATAAAAAGAAAAATCAGATTTTTTAAAATTTTTTTTATTTTTTATTTTTAATTAAACAGATGCTTTATTAACTTCTGGTTTACATCATTCATTTCCACCAGATTATGAGTTATATTTTCCCCCATTTTTTCCCTACCCACCACCCCAGAATAGCAGTCCCACTAGATATCCCCTCATCCAATCTGCTCTCTCCCATATCTTCTCCCATACCCACTTTGAATTTGCCATTAGGGCAAGGTGAATCTCTGAGCCCCACTGCCTGGACATCTTATGAAACATTTAATTTTAAAACTTCGATTTTCAGATCCATTCCCTTTCTCCCCTGTCACCCACTCCCTCTGAGAAGATAAGCAATTCAGTATGTGTTGTACATGTATATCTACGCAAAACATTACCATAGTAGATATATTGTAAAAGACTGCTTATATTTCCCTCCCACCTGTCTCACCTCCCACCTGGTCCATTCCCTACTTTGATTCTGTCCCTCTTTGATAGTGGGTACTTCTAACCTCCCCTCTCCCCAGAATGCCCTCCCCTCCATCATCCCCCCTCTCATCCCCCTTTCCCCTACTCAGGAGAGTGAGTGAAGGTAAGATATTCCATTTAGTATGTATGTGATTCTCTCCTTGAGCCAACTTCAATGAGAATATGCTTTTGCCTTTTTGCCTTCCTGTTCTTCCCCTCCCCTGCAACTACTTCCCCTTGCCTCTTCTACATGAGATAGTTTGCCCTACCCTGTCTCTCTCCATCTCCTCACTTTCCTCTCTCACCTCTTGACTTCACCCCTTAAGAGTCATCCCTTCCTTGGGGCGGCTAGGTGGTGCAGCGAGCAGAGAGCCAGCCCCAGAGCCAGAAGGACCCGAGCTCAGATCCAGCCCCAGACACCCAACACACAAACAAAAACCCAGCCACGTGAACCTGGGCAAGTCACTCAATCCCAATTGCCCTCCAAAAAAAAAATAATAATAGTCATCCCTTCCCTGTGCCCTCTATCCATGTATACCTGTGAACATATGCCATGTACCCATCTTCAATTATTTTCATATGAGAAAGGTTTCATCAAACACAGTTATTGTTTTTCCATATAGGAATGTAAATAGTCCAACTTTGATAAGTTCCTTTTGATTTCTTTTCCTTGATTGCCTTCTCAAGCATCTCTTGCTTCTTGCGTCTGAATGTCAAATTTTCTATTCAACTCTGGCTTTTTCATCAAGAATGTTTGAAAGTCCTCTATTCCACTGAATGACCATATTTTCCCCTGAAACAAGATACTCAGTTTTGCTGGGTAGGTGACCCTTGGGTTCATTCCCAGCTCTTTTGCCCTCTGGAATATCATATTCCATGCTCTTCTATCCCTCAATGTAGAAGCTGCCAGGTCCTGTGCTATTCTGATTGTGTTTCCACAATATTGAAATTGTTTCTTCCTGGCTGCTTGTAGTATTTTCTCCTTGATCTGGGGATTCTGGAACCTGGCTATTATATTCCTGGGAGTTTTCTTTTTGGGATCTTTTTCAGGAGGTGATCTGTGGATTCTTTCAACCTCTATTTTGCCCTCTGGATCTAAAACATCAGGGCAATTTTCCTTGAGAATTTCTTGAAGGGTGATTTCTAGGTTCTTTCTTTGATCATGGCTTTCAGGTAGTCCAATAATTTTTAAATTGTCTCTCCTGGATCTATTTTCCAGGTCAGTGGTTTTTCCCATGAGATATTTCACATTGCCTTCTATTCTTTCATTTGTTTGGATCTGTTTAATAGTGTCTTGATTTCTCATAAAGTCACTAGCTTCCATTTGCTCCAGTCTAACTCTGAAGGAATGAATCTCCTCAGTGAGCTTTTGAGATTCTTTTTCCATCTGGCAAATTTGACTTTTTAAGTCATTCTTCTCCTCATTGCCTTTCTGAGCCTCTTTTGCCATTTGAGTTAGTCTATTTTTTAAGGTGTTATTTTCCTCAGTCAGGCTGTTGACTGTCATTTCATACTTTTCTTGCATCTTTTTCATTTCTCTTCCCAAATTTTCCCCCACTTCTCTTATCTGCTTCTTAAGGTCCTCTATGGCCTGTAGCCAGCTTGTATTTTCATTTGGGGCTTTTGGTGCAGGAGTTCTGACCTCACAGTCCTCCTCCATGCTTTGAGCCTCTTTGCCCCTAAAATAGGAGTCCAATGTTGAACTTTTCTGTTTATTTTGTTTCATTTGCCTAGGCATGTTGCCACTTAATTACTTGATTTTGGGGCTTGTTGCCACAGTAGGATTCTGCCACCAGACAGGGGAGCTTCCGCCCAAACGTGGGGTCTTCACAACTTCTGCCAGTTGGGTGGCCTCTGTAAAGCCTCCACCCACTCTGGCAAGTTGGATACGCACCCCAAACATCCCCCCTAGACCACAATCCAAATCCAGGCAGTTTAAAGCAAGAGCAATTAACTCCCAGACTGATTGCTGGATCTTCCTACAGTTCGCATACCAGGAGCTAGAGCCACTACTGAAGCTGCAAAATGGCTTCTGTGCAGCTGTTTCTTCAGCAGCTTTTTGCCCCCAGGGGAGGAAGCCACGTGTTTCCCAAATACTGGTCCCAAAGTCCATAGGGCACTAACCTCTCACTTTGTCCTAGGCATATCTGTGCTGATAATTCTGGAATCGCCACAATTGCTGGTGTTCTGGGGTTCCATCAGCCAGCTGAAGGCCTGGCCGCCCTGGGGCTAAAACCACGGGCCTGGGCTCGGCTCTGCGGGCTGCGCTGTGGGTTCCCAGGGCGCTGTGCTGCCTGTTCTCAGAGCACTGCACTGGCCGCTCCCTGCAGGGCTGCTGGGCTGTCCTCAGCAGGAGGTCAGCTTCTCTGTGCCGTTCTGTGGGTGCTGTGGCTCCAGAAGTTGTTCGGAGCTCCCTTTCACATTGTTTGAAATTTGTGTGGGGCAGAGCTCATTGGAAATGCTGTTTCTCAAAATCAGATTTTTTGCTGCTATAAATGGAAGGCCAAAAATTTTTATGCAGATTTTCCATATTGTGAGGAGCTCTGTGGAAGGAATAACTGTATTTATTTTTCAACTAGTCAATGATCAAAGACTGTTCTGCAATGTAAAATGTTGTTAAAGAAAAAGATTAACCAATTGATTTATATACCTGTAAAAAATAATATTTCATATTATTTTTCTTAGATTATTTCATCTACCCTGTACAAATAAACCAGGGCATAGAGACATAGTCCTCAAAGAATTTCATTTTCTTTTCAAGCAGGGAGACCAGTTTGGAGATAAAGGTTATATATTTATACTGTTACTGCTCAGTCATGTCCAGCTCTTAGTGACCCCATTTGGAGCTTTCTTGACCAAGATACTGGAGTGTTTTGCCATTTCCTTCCCCAGCTCATTTTAGAATTGAGGAAACTGAGGCAAATAGTGATAAGTGACTTGCCCAGGGCCACTCAGCTAGTAAGTGTCTGGGGTCAGATTTGAACTCAGATCTTCCTGACTCCAGTCAAAGTGCTCTATCTGCGGAGACACCTAGCTGCCCCATCACAGGATTTTGAGGAGGTTCAAGTAAGAAAATGTCTGTAAAGCCCTTTGCAAACTTTGAAGTGCTCTGTATGTGGCAGTTAATAAGAGTTCTCAAAGGAGATGAAAATGATTAACACCATAGGAAATAATATTCCAAATTATTAATAACAAAAGAAACTGAAAAAAAAACAAACTCTGAGGTTTTGTCTCACGTGCAATCAATATTGACAAAAGATGGGAATGTTCAATATTATGAAGACAGGCACATGAATACATTTGTAGTGAATAGATCAAACCATGCTGGAAAGTAATTCAGAATTTTGTGTAGAAAGTGACTAAAATGTCCACTCGCCTTGACCCCCAGATTCCACTGATAGTTACATACACTAACGAAGTTCAATAAATACAGAAAGAAGGGCATCTATATGTACCAAAATATTCATGGCAACCCTTTTTATGGTAAAGAACTGGAAACAAAGCAGATGTCCATCATTTGGTGAATGACTAAACAAGTGGTGGTATATAAAAGTAATTTAATATTACTACAATAAAAAAATAAATTTGTGCTCTGGAGCTCTAGAACCCACAAAATGACACAGAGAAGCTAACCTCCCACTGAGGACAGCCTGGCAGCCCGGGAGGGAGCAGCCAGGACAACACTCTGGGAGCAAAGCCCCAGGGTGGCCTGACCAGCAGCCAGCTGAAGGGACCCCAGAACTCCAGCAGCTGTGGTATTTCCAGAATTATCAACACAGATGCCAAGGACAAAGTGAGAGGTTAGTGCCCTCTGGACTTTGGGACTGGTTAGAAGAGTGAGTCAGCTTCTTCCCCTGGGGGCAAGAAGCTGCTGAGGAGGCAGCGCAGCTTGCACCACATTGCCATATTGCAGCTTCAGCTCCTGGCCTGCGAACTGTAGGGGGATACGGAGATCAGTCTGGGGGAGGGGGGGGGAGGCGGTAATCACTCTTGCTTTACCCTTCTTGGATCTGGTTTGCGGTCTGGAGTGGAGGTATTTGGGTGTGTGACCAGCTTGTGAGAGTGTGTGGAAGCTTCAGAGAGGCCGCCCAACTAATACCTCCTGCAGTTGAGAAAACCCCAGTGTTTGGGATGGAAGCTCCCCTGGCTGGTGGCAGAGTCCTATTGTGGCAACAAGCCCAAAAGTCAAGTAATTGAGTGGCAACATGCTTAGGCAAAGGAAACAAAATAAACAGAAAAATGCAACTTTAGACTCCTATTTTGGGGGCAAAGAGGATCAAAGCATGGAACAGGAGGAGGACTGTGAAGTCAGAAATCCTGCACCAAAAGCCCCAAATGAAAATATGAGCAGGTTAGAGGCCATAGAGGACCTTAAGAAGCAGATAAGAGAAGTGGGGGGAAATTGGGAAGAGAAATGAGAAAGATACAAGAAAAGTATGAAATGAGAATCAACAGCATGACTGAGGAAAATAACACCTTAAAAATGGACTAACTCAAATGGCAAAAGAGGCTCAAAAAGGCAACAAGGAGCAGAATGCCTGAAAAAGCCAAATCTGCCAGATGGAAAAACAATCTCAAAAGTTCACTGAGAAGATTCATTCCTTCAGAATTAGACTGGAGCAAATGGAAGCTAGTGACTTTATGAGAAATCAAGATGCTGTTAAACAGATCCAAACAAATGAAAGGCAATGTGAAATATCTCATGGGAAAAACCACTGACCTGAAAAACAGATCAAGGAGAGATAATTTAAAAATTATTGGACTACCTGAAAGTCATGATCAAAGAAAGAACCTAGAAACCATCCTTCAAGAAATTCTCAAGGAAAATTGTCCTGATGTTTTAGACCCAGAAGGCAAAATGGAGGTTGAAAGAATCCACCGATCACTTCCTGAAAAAGATCCCAAAAAGGAAACTCCTAGGAATATTGTAGCCAGGTTCCAGAATTCCCAGATCAAGGAGAGAATATTACAAGCAGCCAGGAAGAAATAATTTCATTATTGTGGAAACACAATCAGGATAGTACAGAATCTGGCAGCTTCTACACTGAGGGACTGAGGGGCATGGAAAATAATATTCTGGAGGGCAAAGGAGCTGGGATTAAAACCAAGAATCACCTACCCAGCAAAACTGAGTAATATGTTTCAGGGGAAAATATAGTCATTCAGTGGAATAGAGGACTTTCAAGCATTCTTGAGGAAAAAACCAGAGTTGAATAGAAAATTTGACATTCAGACACAAGATGCAAGAGATGCTTGAGAAAGTAAACAGGGAAAATAAATCATAAGAAACTTATCAAAGTTGAACTATTTACATTCCTATATGGAAAAACGATAACTGTAACTGATGAAAACTTTCTCAGTATGAAAATAACTGAAGAAGGGTATATGGGCATATAAATACATATGTGAATGTGTGTATATATGTTTACAGGTATACATAGATGGGGGCATGGGTAAATTTAATGGGAAGGGATGATACTTAAGGGGTGAAATTGAGAGGTGAGAGAGGAACATAATGAGAGGAGATGGGGAGAGACAGAATGGGGTAAACTACCTCATGTAGAAGAGGCAATGGAAAGTGGTTGCAGAGGAGGGGAAGAAGAGGAAGGCAAAAAGGCAAAACCTTATTCTCATTGAATTTGGCTCAGGGAGAGAATGACATACGTACTAAATGGGATATCTCACCCTACAGGAGAGTGGGGGGGAGGGGGTGGAGGAGGAAATGATGGAGGGAAGGGCAGGCTGGGGGGAGAGAAGATGGAAGCACCCACTTTTGAAAAGGGACAGGACCAAAGTGGGGAGTGGACCAGGTGGGAGGTAGGATAGGAGGGAGGGAAATATAGTCAGTCTTTTACAATATATCTACTATGGTAATGTTTTGTATAGCTACACATGTACAATATATACTGAATTGCTTATCTTCCCAGTAAGGGTGGGTGACAAGGGAGGAAGGGAATGAATCTGGAATTCAAAGTTTTAAAATCAAATGTTTTAAAAATATATAAATACTGCAGATCCTATACTGGACTATATGCCATTGTGGGGAGTGGGCAGAGAGAGGGAAGGGAAATTTGAAACTCAAGGAACTATGGAATTGAATCCTATAAACCAAAAATAAACAAACAAATTAATAAAAAAGCTTTTTAAATATATATACATATATATATATACTATTATTAATACTATTTTACATATAATTGGGAGATAAGATGTGCAGGGATTGGGGCATGGGGGATTCACCTTGCCCTACTGGAAAAGTCAAAGGGGATATGGGAGAAGAGATGGGAGAGAGCAGATTAGATGAGGGGATATCCTGTGGGACTTCTATTCTGGGGTCGTTGGTAGTGGAAAAATAGGGAAAAAATTGTAACTCAAAATCTGACAGACATGAATGATGTAAACCAGAAGTTAATAAAGCATTTGAAAATATATATATATATATATATATATATATATATATATATTTGTATAATTTGGAGAAATATGAGAATACTTATACAACCTGATAGAGTGATATAAATAGAACCAGGAAAATATGAGGAAAAAAGAAAAAGAAAAACTTTTTTTTTGCTTTTTTGGAGAGGGGAAGGTAGGGCAGTTAGGGTCAAGTGACTCATCCAAGGTCACAAGGCTAGTTTTTTGTGTTAAGTGTCTGAGGCCAGATTTGAACTCAGGTCCTCCTGACTGCAGGGCCAGTGCTCTATTCACTGCACCACCTAGCCACCCCAAAAAAGAAAAACTTAATAGTGTGTAATTAGAATAACCAAGGCTGTCTCAGGCAGAGCTGAGAAAATGCACCTTCATCTAATCTTTGCAGAAATAGGGATTTATGAGTGTGAACCATTGTATACATTGTCAAACAAAATTAATATATTGATATAGTTTCACTGCTCTCTTTTTCTTTTTTTTTAATCTTTGCTTCTTGAGATGGCTGACTATATAAGAGAGGAGGGACATCTTTGGAGATAAAAATGATGTAAAAATAAAAGATACTAATAAAACAAGATTTTAAAAAGCCAGTTATTACTCTTAGCCCATATTTCTTTGCCTTTTAGGAAAAAATTTAAAAGTGATGATAGTAATCTTGACATTGGACATAGTAAATACAAAGCTGTAGTATTTCATTCTCAAATGCCACACAATTTTCTATTTTTTCTTTTGAAAAAATCTGGCTTCTAACACTGTGGCTTTGCAAATTGCAATTGCTTAATGTTTATTAAATTGAATTGAATGAAACAGGTCTTTCCAGTAATTTCAAAATACAGAGGGCTTCTAGGATGTAATATGCTAAAAGTCCATGTATTTATGTCTTTGTAGTTCCACTTCCTTGTACATAGTAGGCATTTAATAAATGCTTGTTGATTGATTGAGTAAAGGAAGCAGAAAAAGGAGAAAAAAACATGTAAAATTATTACAATAATATCAATAAGAGCACTAAAATCAGGCTGAACTCTGAGTAATTGTAATGATCAGTGTAGGCCCCAGAGGACCTTCAGCCTTTTGATAGAAAGATAGGGAAATACAGACACAAAATGTTGTAGGTATTGTCAGACATGGTCATCGTGTTGGCTATGGTTTTGCTGAACTGTTTTTCTTTGTTTTAAGGGAGGCAGAGGGAATAGTCTATCTCAAAAGGAATATAAAAGAAAAAAGAGGCAACAGAGTAAAACATTTTTGAATATAGTAAAATTAGATACTAGTTTAATGTATCATCCCATTAAAAATACCTGGAATTCTCAGTTTCCCAGGAAATTATGTTAATAAATTATTGACAACATTTTGATCAAGATTATGAGCAAGAAGGTAAAAAATCCTGGATGGGTCTGGAGTAGACTAATACAACCACTTTCCAAATAAATGAGGATGATATTTTGCTTTCCTCTCAGTTTTTTATAAAATTTAAGCAATATGTAATCTGGATGCTCTTTCACCAATAAAACATGAGTGTACAAAGTTATAGAACTAACTTTCATACAATTGGGTTTTTTTGTTGTTGTTTTTGTTTTTCTCCTTATGCCTTATTATAGTAGTTTTATATACTGTTTTCCTGGTTTTGCTCTATCAGGTCATATAAGTATTCTCAATTTTCTCTGAATTATGCACATTTTATTGCAGTAATATTCTATTACATTCATGTACCACCACTTGCTTAGCCATTCCCCAAAAGATGAGACATCCACTATCAGTCTTTTCGGTCGTGACAACGGATTTATATTGATCCATTTTTTCTTACTAAGACTCCCTTGAGAATGACAGTGCACATTTAGATCTAGTTGGCTAGCAAGGGATGCAGTCTGTAGCCATGGGAGAGAGCAAAGCCAATTGGCAGACACAGGCTCTAACCCATGACTCCTTGGCCTCAGCACAATGCTTTACCCAAATGTACTAACCAACCATATTTAAATAGAATGAAAAGGAAAAAATAGAAAAGCAGAAACATATAGGCCCCATAGGTCTCTTTTGAACGAGGTCTTAAACATGGCATCATTGACATCAGAATTATTAACTTTGGTAAGTGTGGCTTCATTTTAAAATAGGTCACATTCATTTGCTTTTTGTGAGCCTGCTGAGTTCAGGGAATCCAAGGACTAAACTGGCTTGAGATTTGCTCTGTAACTCAGAATCAGGAGGTCAGTCTAAGTGAATGGATTTATCAATATAGCTGAAATTCCAATTTAAGTAACCCCATTTTACTTCATCACACTGTTCCCACTGTAATTACTGCTTAAGAAATAACAGGTTAATCTCTTAAGTGAGAGCATTTAACTCATCTGTCACAGGGCAATCAGAGCACTCTCATGAAATGATGATGGCTGGGGCCTATCTCTACCATGCTGGTGTCCAAAAGAGAGGGAGCCAGGCCTGCCTAGAACGACCTCCACTGGAGTACATAGATAGACATTAATCCATCTCCCAGAGAAAACTCTATCTTCTGTTTTTGGTGGTGGGTGGAAGTGACAGATGGCATGGAATATTTTTTTAAATAAAATGCTTTGTTACCAAGACACTTAAGGGTACCCATAATTAAAGAAAATAACAATAAGCCTCTTGTTGTTTCTCTTACTTAATACAATCAGTAGCCTCATTTCCTTCCCACTGCTCTAATTCTCAAAGAAGGCAACTATGTGAAAATTATTGCTTTTCCAAGACAATTTCTTAAAGAATAGTGGAAAGTAACGGAAAAACTTCCATCTAGCATCATTTCATACAAAATTCCCCTTTATTTCTGCCAGTCTGGTAGTGATCCCTGCCTAATATGGACTTCATCACATTTATACTTTACTTTCATTCTTTAGTTGGCATTCTATTTTTATGGGTGTACATATTTCATTCCCCCTTTACTAGACAGCACGTTGAGGGCAGATATTGCTTTGTCTTTATGTCACTCTCATTACTTAGGTGCTTTAATATAGTAGGTACTCCATAAATGTTGAATCAATTGAATTTGGGAAAACATCAGAAGCATAAGTTTTTGAGGAAATTTGAACTCAGCCAAGGAGAAACAAAAATAGCTTCATTTTCCATTCTTGGTATGAAAGACCCCATGGCATCCTGAAGAAGGTATATTTCTGGATTTGATGAAACTGTAAGAATCTTTGGGGGGGGGGATATTCAGTGGGATTACTGTTTTGGGGTGGTGGGTAGCGGAAAAACGGGGAGAAAATTTGTAACTCAAAATCTTGTAGAAATGAATGATGTGGGGGTGGAGCCAAGATGGCGGAGTAGAAACAGCTCATCCAAGCCACTCTGCCCCCAGATTTCCTCCAAACTATATAAAAGGGGACTCTGAACAACTTCTGGAGCCCCAACACCCACAGAACTACACAGAGAAGCTAACCTCCCACTGAGGACAGCCCAGCAGCCCTGCAGGAAGGACCAGCACAGCAGTCTGAGAGCTGGCAGCGCGCAGCACACAGAACATGGGGAGACAAGCCGAGCCGAGCCAAGCCCAGGTCAGCCTGAGCCGAGGTTTTAGCCCCAGGGCGGCAGGGCCAGCAGCCGGCTGGAGAGACCCCAGAACACCAGCAGCTGTGGCAATTCCAGAATTATCAACATAGACATGCCTAGGACAAAGTAAGAGGTTAGTGACCTATGGACTTTGGGACCAGTATTTGGGGAATGCGTCGGCTTCCGACCCTGGGGGCTAGAAGCCCCTGAGGACACACGCCATTTTGTAGTTTTCAGAGGCAGCTCCAGCTCCTGGCCTGCGAACTGTAGGGAGATCCAGCAATCAGTCTTGGGGGGGTAATCGCTCTTGCTTTAACCTCCCAGGATCTGGATTGTGATCTGGGGTGGAGGTCGTGGGTGGGCTTTCAGCTTCCAGAAACGGAAATTGTCCCCCACACATTCGGGATGAAAATTCCCGTCTGGCAGCAGAGCCATAGTGTGGCAACAAGCCCAAAAGTCAAGTAATTAATTGGCAACATGCCAAGGCAAAGGAAACAAATTAAACAGAAAAATGAACCCTAGACTCCTATTTTGGGGGCATAGAGCGGGAAAAGGACTGTGAGGTCAGAAGTCCTGCTCCAAAAGCCCCAGGGGAAAACATGAGCAGGTTATAGGCCATAGAGGACCTTAAGAAGGACTTTAAAATCAAATAAGAGAAGTGGAGGAAAAATTGGAAAGAGAAATGAGAAGGATGCAGGAAAAGTATGAAATGAGGGTCAACAGCCTGACTGAGGAAAACAACACCTTAAAAAATAGACTAACTTAAATGGCAAAGGAAGCCCAAAAGGGCAATGAGGAGAAGAATGCCTTAAAAAGTCGAATTTGCCAGATGGAAAAAGAATCTCAAAAGTTCACTGAGGAGATTCATTCCTTCAGAGTTAGACTGGAGCAAATGGAAGCTAATGACTTTATGAGAAATCAAGATGCTGTTAAGCAGATCCAAACAAATGAAAGATTAGAAGGCAATGTGAAATATCTCATGGGAAAAACCACTGACCTGGAAAATCGATCCAGGAGAGACAATTTAAAAATTATTGGACTACCTGGAAGCCATGATCAAAGAAAGAACCTAGAAATCATCCTTAAAGAAATTCTCAAGGAAAATTGCCCTGATGTTTTAGATCCAGAGGGCAAAATAGAGGTTGAAAGAATCCACAGATCACCTCCTGAAAAAGATCCTAAAAAGAAAACTCCCAGGAATATTATAGCCAGGTTCTAGAATCCCCAGATCAAGGAGAAAATACTACAAGCAGCCAGGAAGAAACAATTTCAATATTGTGGAAACACAATCAGAATAGCCCAGGACCTGGCACCTTCTACACTGAGGGATCGAAGGGCATGGAATATGATATTCCAGAGGGCAAAAGAGCTGGGAATGAACCCAAGGGTCACCTACCCAGCAAAACTGAGTATTTTGTTTCAGGGGAAAATATGGTCATTCAGTGGAATAGAGGACTTTCAAGCATTCTTGAGGAAAAAACCAGAATTGAATAGAAAATTTGACATCCAGACACAAGAAGGAAGAGATGCCTGAGAAGGTAATCAGGGAAAAGAAATCAAAAGGAACTTATCAAAGTTGAACTATTTACATTCCTATATGGAAAAACAATAACTGTGACTGATTAAATCTTTCTCAGTATGAAAATAATGGAAGAAGGGTGTATGGTCATATGAATACATATGTGAATGTGTGTATATATGTTTACAGTTATATATGGATAGAGGGCATAGGTTGAATTTGTTGGGAAGGGAGGATACTCAAGGGGTGAAATTATGAGGTGAGAGAGGAAAGTGGCAAGAGGAGATGGGGAGAGACAGGGTAGGGTAAACTATCTCATGTAGAAGAAGCAAGGGGAAGTGGTTGCAAGGGAGGGGGAGAATAGGAAGGCAAAAAAGGCAAAACCACATTCTCATTGAATTTGGTTCAGGGAGAGAATGACATACATACTAAATGGGATATCTCAACCTACAGCAGAATAGGGGGAAGGGGAGGAGAGGAGGGATGATGGATGGGAGGGCATCCTTGGGGGGAGGGGAGGTTAGAAGTACCCACTATAGAAGAGGGACAGGATCATGCAGGGAATGGACCAGGTGGGGGGGTGGGATGAGTGGAAGGGAACTATAAGCAGCCTTGTACAATATATCTACTATGATAATGTTGTGCATAGCTAGACATGTACAACATATACTGAATTATTTATCTCCCCAGAGGGAATGTGTGACAAGGGAGGAAAGAAATGGATCTGAAATTCAAGGTCTTAAGAGTAAATGTTTCAAATATATATATATATATATATATATATATACTATTATTAATACTCTTTTGCTTGTAATTGGGAGATAAGATGTGCAGGCATTGGAACACAAAGATTCACATTCCTCTAATGGAAAAGTGGAAGGGGGTATGGGAGAAGGTATGGGAGAGAGCAGATTGGAAGAAGCGATATCTTGCGGGATTGCTATTCTGGGAGGGTGGGTAGGGGAAAAACAGCGGGGGGGAAATGATTGTAACTCAAAATCTGGTGGAAATGAATAATGTAAAACAGAAGTTAATAAAGCATTTGTTTAAATAAAAAAAAAAGAAATGAATGATGTAAACTAAAAAATAATTTTTAAAAACTGTAAGAATCTGTAAGAAAAAAAGACCACCTGCAAGCTTTAAGCCTATGATTCTATAATCTTATTAAATCCAGGTAAATTTTTTAAAAGACAAAAATATAAATGAGAAAGAAGGGATAATCAATACAGCATGACAAAATCAACAGCTAAAGGATGCCATGAAAATGGACATTTTTAAACCACTTGCCTTGCCCCCTTTATATCTTCTCCCCACCCAGGCTGTTCAGAATCCATCTGGAATAGTTCAATGCCACAGTGGGCACCCTCACTTTTTACCTTTCTCCTTCAGCCCAGCTGCTTGATTGCTCAGAGGGTTTGAATGAGAGGAGAGTCAACCAGTGTATTCCTTCCAATGAGACAGAGAATCATCAGACTGTACTACAGGCATTGCCATTACCTAAGACCCTCCAGGCCTTACCACTTGCCCCTACTACCTGCAGTCCCCCCAGCATTGTCATATGACCCACTTATGGACCCTCTGAAGGAGACTTGGATCTTACCATTTGCTGTACTAAAATACTTTTAGAACTTTAAGGATTTAGAACTTTCAGGATCTGCCCCATAGCAATTTTTCAGTGTATTGCCTTCCCTAATTAGAGTGGTTTTCTCTTCTTGAAAGCAGGGACTACACTGGCTTTTTTTTTCTATTTGTATCTGCAACATCTAAGACAGTGCTTGGTACACAGTAAGTATTTAATCAATGCTTTTTCATTCATTTCTACAGTAGTAACCTAATAAATTATTCTTAATTGATTTATGCATATCCACTCTGGTTCCTGGATTTCCTCACATGTGATTATCTTCTTGATAGACAAGCTCTTCTATCCTTATCCTATTCCTTTTCCAAAAGATAAACCCTTCCAAAACTATAGCCCAGTCATGAGTCCTATTCCCCCAAATTTTAGTAAAGATCCCTTGTTCACATTACTTGTTATTCATATATTTTGCATTTATATGTAGATGCCCAGGTCATTGTTAACCTTTCATTGAATTCTCTCCCTGTGGATGCTTGATTGTCTCTACTTTTGTGGTCTTCCTACTTGATGGGTGTAGAAAGGCAATTTTATAGTGTTTTACAGTTTGAGAAGTACTCTACATATATTACCTCAATAGATTCCCACAATAACCCTGAAATATATACTGTAGGTATTATTGCAATACTCTTTTTACAGCTGAAAAAACTGACTATTAAATGATTTGTCCATAGTCACACTGTTACAATTCTGGTGTTAAAGAGGTGGGAACCCAGGGCTTCCTACTTCCAAGGACAGACTCTTTCAAGCTAATTCTTCCTATGCCATTTAACACTTGTCAGGGATGGTGTAACTAAGAATCATGGTCTGGGTAGGGGTCTGTAAATGCAAGCAAGGTAGGATTTTTGTTGTTTTCTTTTTGGAGTTCAGTTTCCCAGGCTCAGGCTATATTGTAAACGTCTAAAGGATTAATCTCCTTTGAACCCTGATAATTCACAGCTATGCTGAGTCACATAGGTTTTGTGCCTTCTGGCTATATTCTTGGAGGTTGGCATTTTGATTTTGGGGTTAACTCATGAGAAGGATCTTTTGATTTCCTGGTCAAAACTCTGAGTGGTAGTTTAGAAAGAGCCCCCTGACTGCTTAGATGTCTTGCTCCCTCAATTCGGTGATATATGTAAAGTGTATAGCAATATTGCTTTACTCAGACAGTTGGAACCCTCTCTGTTGGCCTTTTTGCTATTTTTTTCTACTTGTATTTTCTCTGTCTTCAGGGTACTGACCTTTCCCCTGAACTACTGGATGTAATTAAAAGTAAGATTGCTAACCCCTTTTTGAGCAGTCCTTCCTTTAAAAGAAGATCAAAGAACCTGTGCTAGCAGGTCATCCTTGGTGTTCTAGGGTACTTCCTAATATAGGGTCCAGGGGTGGAGAACCTGAGGCCTCAAGGCCACATGTCGCACTCTAGGTCCTCAAGTGTGGCCCTTTGACAATCCAAACTTTACAGAACAAATCCCTTTAATAAAAGGATTTGTTCTGTAAAACTTGTACTCAGTCAAAAGGTCACAACCAAGGACCTAGAAGGCTATGTGTGGCCTTGAGGCCTCAGGTTCTCCACCCCATTAGACTAATAACTTTTAAGGTACTTTCCAGCTCTGAAATTCTACAATTCTATGCTCTTTCACCACAAATATATTGAAATTCAATTAGCTTTATGTTACCCACCATCACCCTTTGGTTTCACTACTATCAGACAATAGTAATCAACAAGTACTTGAATTTTATTAGAACCTATAAGTGAGTGATCTGGCAATGTTGGTATATAAAAAACCAGCTACATGTAAATAACATAAATCAGAAAACAAAATACCTAATCATTTGTAATAATGCCTATTATATCAATGTATACAAAATTAAGCCATGACCATTATTCATAATATTCTGATTTCTTCTAAGAGATTAGATATATAATCACTGCCTGGTCAGTTACGTCTAGTCACTAACTTCACAACAAACTATTTTTGTTTCTCCTGGGAAAGTTTGAGCTTCCTGGATGTCAATGTGTCATTAAAACAAGATTTTTTTTCAAAATACTTGAACTTATATTCACTTAGTTAAGGTTGATTTTTTTTAATTAAAATCAATCTTTAGCTCCAGACTGTCCTCATGTCATCTGAAATTCTGTCTGATTTCAAAATGCTCTTTCTCACAGCAAACTCAGGCATAATTTCTCTCTTAGTTCTAACTGTCCTCTCTAACTCTAAAAAAATGGTTCCTTAATTAGAGGTAAATTACTTGAAAGATAAGTGTACTACTGCCAAATTAAAATCAGCATATTCAGTTATCCTAAATCTGCCTAAAATGAGATATATTTTCTCACAGGCCCACTCAGAACTCCATCTCCTCCCTTTCCTCTCACAATATTAGTTAAAATGTTACTCTGTGGGAGGTTTTTAATTATTATTTATTTATTTTTAACATTCTCTTTTTTTTTTAGTTCCAGATTCTCTCCCTCCCATTCCCTCCCACCCATTAATAACGTAAACAACATATAGACAACTATATTATAGACATTTATACCTATGAAATTATGCAAAATATATTTCCCTATTAGCCACATTACAAAAAAAGGGCAAAAAATAAAGTAAGAAAATTATATTTCAATTTGTACTCAGAGTTTATCAATTCTCTCTCTGGAGGTAGATTCCATTTTTTCATCATGGGTCCTTTGGAATTGCCTTGGGTCATTTTATTGGTCAGAATAACCAAGTCTTTCACAGTTGATCATCACTACAACATTGCTGTTACTGTGTACAATGATATCCCAGCTCTTCTCACTTCACTTTGCATCATTTCAGAAATATCTTGCCACGTTTTCTTTTTTTTTTTTCTGAAACTACTTCCTTTCATAATTTCTTATAGGACAATAGTACTCCATCATAATCATGTGCCACAACTTCTTTAACCATTCCCCAGTTGATGGGCATGTGCTCAATTTCTAATTCTTTGCCACCACAAAAAGGACTGCTATAAATAATTTTATATGTGTAAATTCTTTTGATTTTGTTTGATCTCTTTGACCTAGCAGTGGTATTGCTGGAACAAAAGTATAATTTTGTAGTTCTTTGTGCATAGATTGCTCTCCAGAATGGTTGGACCAGTTCACTACTTTGCCAACAGTTCATTAATGTACCTATTTTCCCTCAACCCCTCCAGAATTTTTTCATTTCTGATAGGTAAAGGCTGGTACCCAAGAATTGTTTTACCTTAACTTTCTCTAATCAGTAGTGACTTAGGGCATTTTTTTTATATAACTATAGATATCTTTGATTTCTTCTTTAGGAAATTGTCCATTCACATCATTTGACCTTTTATCAGCTTGACAATTAATTTGTCAATATTTTTATAAATTTGACTCTTCCATATGTATTTGAGAAATGAGGCCTTTATCAGAGAAACTTGCTATAAAATTTTTTGATGTTACTTCACTGTCTATGGTACCTTTTAGCAAAATGTAGCTTCCTTGACTGTCTCATTTAATTAGTTCTAGTTTGTTGGATTGTTGGTTTTTTGTTTGTTTGTTTTTTGCTTTTGCTTTGTCTAAGACCATGATTGTTGCCCCTGCCTTTTTTACTTCAGCTAGAGCATAATAGATTCTGTTCTAGCCCTCTATTTTAACTCTGTGTGTCTTTCTATTTTAAGTATGTCTCTTGTACATAACATATTGTTAGCTTCTGGGTTCTAATCCATTCCATGATCAGCTTCTATTTTATGGGCTTGCTCATTCCATTCACATTCACAATAATGATGACTATTCTATTTCCCTCCATCCTATTTTCTTCTGTTTCTCTCTCTCTCTCTCTCTCTCTCTCTCTCTCTTCCTGTCCCTCTTCAAAAGTCTTTTTTGCTTCTGACAACTTCTTCCCTTAATCCACCCTTCTTTTGTCATCCTCTCCATCCATATCTCTTATCCCTTTCCCCTCTTATTACCTTAATGGGCAAAGTAGATTTCTATATCAAACTGAGTGTCTGTGTGTATGAGTGTGTGTGTGCATGTGTGTGTATATATATACATATACATGTATATGCACATAGATATGTATGTCTGTATGTATATGTGTGTGTATTCCTGACTCTTTGAACCAATTCCTATCAGAGTGAAGTTCAAACATTGCCCACCACACCCCCATTTTTCAATCCACTATAAAAGCTCTTCCTTGCATGCCTCTTTTATGTGAGAAAATTTTCACCATTCTACCTCTCACTTCCAGCTTCTTCCAATGCATACCTCTCTCTCGCCCCTCTACATTTTTTTTTGGAAAAGCATTCCAACATAATCTAACATCACCCTCTGTTTATGTAGGCTCCTTCTAACTGCCCTAATGATTATAAATAATAATATAAACTAATAATGATAAAGTTCTTAGAAGTTACATGTATCATCTTCCCATGCAGGAATGTTAACAGTTTAACTTTATGAGTCCCTTATTCTTTCATTTTAACCTTTTTCTGCTCTCTTGAATCTTCTGTGTGAATGTCAAATTTTGTATTCAGCTCTGGTCTTTTCATCATGAATGCTTAGAAATCCTCTATTTCATTAACTATACATTTTCCCCCTGAAGTATTATATTCAGTTCTGCTGAGTAAGTGATAGGTTATTCTTATTTGTCATTCTAACTCCTTTGCCTTCCAGAATAACATATTCCAAACCCTCTGCTCCTTTAATATGGAAGTTGCTAAATCTTGTATGATCCTGAGTATGACTCCTTGAGATTTGAATTTTTTTATGGCTGCTTGAAGTATTTTCTCCCTGACTTGGGACCTCTAGAATTTGTCTATACAGACAATTTTCACTTTATGTAAATTTGTACTATGCAAATTTGATTTTATGTAAAGAATTCTTAAAGAAATCAGCATTCCAAAAAAAAAAAAACCACCTATGCTAATTTAACTAAACAGTTCTGTGCACTCTGTCTCTCTCTGTCTCTCTCTCTCTGTCTCTGTCTCTCTCTCTCTCTCTCCAGTCCTGCCCCTCAGTTTAGCACTCTATGGCCTCCCAACCCCTAAAAACACAAATAAAACCAAAAACACCCTTTTAAATGAAAGAAACATGAGGGAGAGATGCCACTGCCACAACCATAGGCACCAGACTGGGGGCTTGACTTGAGATCACTAGTGCCAAGAGATGAGACCTTTGCCCTACTCTACCCACCCACCCATGTGTCTATCTTCCCTCCATCCATGGTCAGGTATTGTATGTCTGTCCCCAGCCCCCATGTATACCTGTCCTCTCCTGTCTATGTCCATGTTGGGCCCCCACATATCTACCCCCTGCATGTTATTCCTCTCAGTTCTGACCAGGCTCCCATTTAGCTGACCCCAAGCCCCATGTGTTCTTCCTCCTATTCTCACTTCTCAATCCCCAGCCCCTCCATGTTTTTGAACTATGTGCTAGCACACAATCCCCTTTCTCCCTACTTTCCTTCCCCACATCCATGGGTAAATTCACATTATGTAAAAATGGCTTTAGGTAGAGATCCATGGAATGGTCCACTTACATAAATCAAGAACTTTCTGTAATATTCCTGGGAGTTCTCCTTTTGGGATCTCTTTCAGGATGTGATCAGGTGATTTCCATTACTATTCTACCCCCCCCCCCCCCGATCTAAGATATTGGGGCAGTTTTCCTTTAAAATTTCTTAAAATATTATGGTTAGATTCTTTTTTTAATATGACTTTCAGGTAGTCAAATATTTCTTAAATTCTCTCTCCTCATTCTATTTTCCAGGTAATTTGTTTTTCCCAATAAGAGAATTTCACTTTTTTCTATTTTTTCATTCTTCTGAATTGGTTTTATTGTTTCTTGAAGACTCTATGAGACTTCTACTTGCCCAACTCTAATTTTTAAGGAATTGTATTCTTTTTTTTTTCAATTCAATGTCAGTAGTTCTTTATTCTTTTGATGTTGAAAGGGGCAGCACAGTCATTTAAACTTTATCCAACCTCTTTGCATCTTACAAAGTTAAACAGCTAAAAGAAGTAAAATTAAGAAGGCAATGCTTGTGGAATGTACAGTGCATATTGGCAGGACAGATTTCATTACGATTCACCCGCTTGCTTCTCCTGTTCAATTGTTTCTTTTGAAGGCAGTGAGTTTTTCTCTTGTGTTTCTGTCTTCTTCAATTTAGACTTATCAAATTTCTGAATCTCAGCCATATCTGGTTTGTCAGACATTTTTGCAGATTAAGCAGTGATAAGCGGGGCACACCAGTAAGTCAGATCTCCAAGGTAACAGCTCCAAACTGTCAGGAATTGTATTCTTAAGTAAGCTTTTGAACCTCTTTTTCCATTTGGTCAATTCTATTTTTAAAGTTCTTGTGCCTCTTTTACCATTTTTGTTCCTTTTTTTACTATTAGGTCAATTCTGTTTTTTGAGGTATTTTCTGCAGTATTTTTTGTATCTCTTTAACCAAGCTGTTAACCCTCTTTTCATCTTTTTTTTTTTTTTTTGGCAGAACTCTCATTTCTTTTCCCAATTTTTCTTCCACCACCCTTATCTCTTTTTTTTTAACTCTTCTGGGAATTCTTCCTGGCATTGAGACCAATTCATATTTTTCTATAAGGCTTTCCTTATAGTACCTTTCACATTGTTGTGTTCTAAATTTATGTTTTGATCTTCCCTGCCATGGTAGTAGCTTTTTACAGTCAAGTTCTTTTTTGTTATTGTTTGCTCATTTTCCCAAATTATTTTTTCACTTTGAACTATTTCTTCACTTGGAACTTTATGCTAAAATTGAGCTCTGCTCACTTCAGGGTGGTGAGGTACTGTGCCAAGCTTCAGGCTTTTTGTGCTGCTATTTGCAAAACTAATTTGGGGGGGTCTGCAAGTGTTCAATGCTTTCAAGTTGGTGTTATCCTGGGAGAGTTGTGGTCACTTCTCTTCTGGTCTGTGCTCTTGTCTTTACCCAGTAAGGGTCATCGTTCCCCTGTAGCCACAACTGCTAGTCATCTTCTTGGACCTGGAACTATGACCCTGTTCCTTTGTAAGCAATCACAAGCACTCCTCTTTGCCTTAGAACTATGACCTGGAATTGCTTATGGACAACACAGTTGTCAATCAGCACCAGCTACACCCAGGACAAGCAAAGGGTCACCTGTGTATTCATGGTTTTTTTTGTTCGTTTTTGTTTTTTGATGGGGGGAAGGCAGGGCAATTGGGGTTAAGTGACTTGCCCAAGATAACATAGCTAGTTTTTGTGTTAAGTGTGTGAGGCTGGATTTGAACTCCTGACTCCAGGGCTGGTGCTCTGTTCACTGAGCCACCTGGCCACTCCAATCCCCTGTGTAGTCTTTCTGAACTAGTTGTCAGACCCCATTACCATCTCCCCAAGGCCCACTATTGGTACCCCTGCCACACTCCGGGCCTATAGCCACCCCAGCATTACATACCTTTCCTGGAGTCCTCCTAAGTTATCTTATGTTGGAAAATGCCTCCCTCTGACCTTTGGTTGGCTCTGCCACTCCAAAATTTGATTAGAAGCATTGCTTTAAATTTGTTTGGAGGGGAATGTCAGGAAAGGCTGGGTCCCAGTCTGGATTCTGCCATCGTGGCTCCTATTCCTCTATGTTTTCCCAGAAGGAGAAAACTTATAAACCAGCTACATGTGTTTTCTATTCTTTACATATATTTCAGAAGGCACAAAATTAGATGTGCCAAAGAAACTGATCACTTTAACTAACCCCAATAAAATTCACTTGACCTCAGTTATGTACTTTTTCATGTTTTTTGTCATGGAATGTGACAGTAGTGACTGAGAACCTGGAACTCTCTTCAGTGAAAAAACACACTTGGAGTAGCCACAGCAAGCAGAGGTGGGTCCAGGGATGGCTAGGTGGTGTTGTGAATAGAGCACTTGCCCTAGAGTCAGGAGGACCTGAGTTCAAATCTGGCCTCAGACACTTAACATAAAAGCTAGCCGTGTGACCTTGGGCAAGTCACTTAACTCCAATTGCCCTCCGAAAAAAAGAAAGAAATAGAAGGGTAGATCAATGGAATAGGATAGGTACACAAGACACAATAGTCAATGACTCTAGCAATCTACTTTTTAATAAACCCAAAGACCCTGGCTTCTAGGACAAGAACTCACTATTTGAGAAAAAACTTCTGAGATAAGCAAAAAATAGTACGGCAGAAACTGGGCATAGATCAACATCTGACACTGTATGCTAGAATAAAGTCCAAATGGGTATACAATCTAGGTATAAAACTGATACTATAAACATATTAGGGGAGCAAGGAATAGTTTATCTGTCAGATTTATGGAAATGGAGGAATTTATGACCAAACAAGAAATAGAGAACATTATAAAATGCAAAATGAATAATTTTGATTACATTAAATTGAAAAGTTGTTGCACAAACAAAGCCAATGTGCAATCAAGATTAAGAGGAAAGTGGAAAACTGGGAAAGAATTTTTACAACCAGTGTTTCTGATAAAGGCCTTGTTTCTAAAATATAAAGTAACTGAGTCAAATTTACAAGAATAAAAGTCATTCTCCAATTGATACATGGTCAAAGGATATGAACAGGCAATTTTCAGAGGAAGAAATTAAAGCTATCTAAAGTCATATGAAAAAAATGTTCTAAATCACTATTGTTTAGAGAGATGCAAATCAAAACTCTGAGGTACTACATCACATTTATCAGCATGCATATGGCAATGATATTGCCTATAGATTGCCTAACATGGCAAACCAGGAAAAAATAAATGTTGGAAAAGATGGGGGAAAGCTGGGACACTAATTCATTGTTCATAGAGTTGTGAGTTGATTCAACCATTCTGGAAAACAATTTGGAACTATGCCCAAAGGGCTATAAAAATGCCCATACCCTTTGACCCAGCAATATCACTTCTAAGACTATATCCCAAAGAGATCATAAAAATGGGAAAAAGACCCACATGTACAAAAATATTTATAGCAGCTCTTTTTGTGTGGCCAAGAACTGGAAATTGAGGGAATGCCCATCATTTGGGGAATGACTTAAACAAGTTGTGGTATATGAATGTAATGGAATACTATTATGCTATAAGAAATGATGAACAGGCAGACTTCAGAGAAACCTGGAAAGACTTATATGAACTGATGCTGAGTGAGGGGAGCAGAACCAGGAAAATATTGTACACAGTAACAGCCACAATGTGCGAGGACTAATTTTAGTCTCATTTTAGACTGATTTTAAGAGACTTAGCCCTTCTCAGAAATGCAAGGACCTAAAACAATTCCAAAGGACACATGAGGGAAAATGTCAGTCACATCCAGAGAAAGAACTATGGAGTCAGATTGCAGAGTGAAGCAGATTATTTTCTTTTCTGTTTTGTTTTCTTTTGTTTTTTTTTCCTTTCTTATAGTTTTTCCCATTTATTATAATTCTTCTATGCAACATGACTAATGTGAAATGTGTTTAATAGGAATGTATGTGTAGAGCCCATATCAGATTGCAAGCCATCTTGGGGAGGGAGGAGAGAGGGAGAGAAAATTTAAAACGTATAGAATTGAACGTTGAAAACTAAAAATAAATAATTTAAGAAAAATTGCTGTCATGTAAAGTACTTTATAAACATTAATGTATTATGTAAATGATTATTTTAAATGAGATGAGAGAGGGAATTCTTACATATTTTATCTCATTCTTCCTTCACAGAAACCCTATTGAGTAGATTATATTCCCACTTTAAAGATAAGGAAACTGAGGCACAGAGAGGTTAAATGACTCGCCCAGAGTCATCTAATTAATAAGTGCCTGGGGCAGGATATGAATAGGATTTGAGTCTTCCTGACTCCAAATCCAGTGCTCTCTCTACCATGCTACCCATATACTTAGCTCAAAGGTCGAGGTGCTCTAAGCAACTCTCTAAGATTGTACGTTATAGAGAAAGTGCTAAACTACATTGATGGAGAGAGTTTCCTCATCTAGGAGTTCCCTTTATCAAGTGAATCATAAATCCAGTCTCTTTCCCTATCCCCCAAAGGGTCTTAGATTGTAGAAAAGACCAGGACCCTTATTCTGGAGTATCCTACATCATACTGAATTGAACCATAGTATCATATTCTCTGGCTTGGCTTGACAAATACTACTTTAAGTAACTCACCTCAACCCCTGAAATTGGACTAGGACAGGGAGAAAATTAGGCATAGCTGAGATTCTTGCTTTTCCCTCTCATTTCCTTTGGAATTCATACACAGATCAGGGAGGCCAATAGATATCTCACTAGGACCTGACATGCATTTCAATAGGGTCAGCTTGCATGGATGTACCTGAAGAGATGAGCAACAGCAAAGTTAGCAGTCGGAAGATTTTCATGGCAGGTCATTATTATAGATTTAGCCTGGGCAATTTAAGCTCCACAATTGCAGATGCCCATAGGAGACTGACTGGGAGAGGTCAAAAGAAATCCAAGCACTACTTCTTCCAGACAACCCAAAAGAGGATAGAAAGATTCTGAGCTATCTTAGATTGGAAAAGAGAGAGGACAATATTAAAATTAACTTTAAGAACTGTGAATCCAATGCCTATTATAAGAGAGAAGAGGATGGTTCTAATAAAGAATATGAATACCTGCATGGAAAACTGCCAATTCTATGGACTTTTGTGAGAACTTTTTTATCAAAGTGTAAATTGTCACATAGCTAGTATGTCGTGGACAGGACTTGACCCCATATTTCCTAATTCCATAGCTGCATCTCAATCCACTAAGCTCTTCCACTTCTCTAAATTTATGATCTGTTGATACTATTATCTATTATTCCTAAATATGAATATAATGCAACATAGCTGTCAGATGGCATCTCCAAGGAAATGTAGCCATTTTGTGGGAAAATCGAAACAGAAAAAGAGATATGGATAAATCTAGTAGTAACCTCAGTTCACAATGTACTTTCTTCACTATAGACCTGTGAGGTAAGTAGAGAACATAGTCTATTTTTTTCCATTTTAAGACTAAGATAGGTGCATCACTTGCCTAAGTTATCTAACTATTTAGTGGCATAACTGAGACTTAAGCTCAGGACTTGAGATTCCAAGTGCTCGAGTCATAGGAATCACAGACTCCTAAAATCATAGATTAAGTACAAGATGGAATCTAAAAGGCTATCCAATCCAACCTCTTCATTTTACACAAGAGGGAACTGAGACCCAGATATTAAATTACTTGCCTTAGGTCATATAACTAAGTAACTAAACTGGAGTTTTAATCCAAACCTTCCATTGTGTGTTGTTGTTCAGTCATCCAACTTTTCATGACCCTCTTTGGGGTTTTCTTGGCAAAAATACTAAAGCAGTATTTTACAGATGAGGAAACTGAAGCAGAAAGAGTTAGGTGAGTTGTCCAGGCTCACACACCTAGTAAGTGGCTAAGGTTGAATTTGAACTCATGTTTACCTGACTCTAGACCCAGTGCACTATCTACTGTGTCACCTCCATTGTGTGACATTTCTATATTAAGGAATATTTTCAGTTGCAATCAGTTTGAAATGCTTGTGGCCTCAGTCTCTCACAATACTTGAGACTGTGGGAACCTCTTCTACTGGGAAAAATTCTCTACACTACCTTTCCCAGGAGGCTGTACAGCATGATAATATCACCTGTAGGAAATAGGTTCTGCAATGTGAGAGATTTTAAAAGCATTGCAAGAATCTCAGCAAAAGGGACAATTATAACACCTTGCAAGGTTGTTTTGTGGATAAAAATCAGACAATATTTGTAAGTTGCTTTGTACACCTTAAAATGCTATATAAAAGCTAGCTATTAAGATATTAACAGAAGCAGCAATAAAAGCAGTAATAATAATAATAACCGGGAACCTTTTGAGTCATCATCTATTCAAAAGTATAGCTCAAGTCTCCACCAATAGGTCTCAATGTCAAACCATATTTAATAATACACAAATTCAAAAGGAAAAGGCACCTAATTATAATATATTAGCCAGATAAATAGCAATAAACTTACTCAAGTAGTAAATTTCCCCAGTAACCATAAGCAAATGACTGCTATCTACAATGGTTCCAGAGAAGAGTTAGTCAAACCCCCATATAATTCTTCTCTGACCCTGTCATGGTGGAATATTATAGGATAAATTCATAGGACCAATATTAAAATTAAGAGTCAAGTTAATCTGACTAATCAGCCTCCCCCTTCAGTCTGGCATGTATGATAGAGACATGGGTAGTGATGGAGATGGGAACAGAAGAAAGGGTAGTTCAGTGAGAAAAGTGGCATGGTGTTGTCCATGGTACCTAAGTCTAGCATTCCTTCTGGGTCATAGTGGTGGCTCTGAGAAGAGCAGCCAGATGTTTTAGTGTTTTCCAGCCCTGTGGAGTCAAGGATCTTTAGTGAGGCACTTCTTAAACTTTGGGTTGTGACCCCATATGAGGTCACAAAAAATATAACAACAATAAAATATTTATGAACACCCAACAACCAAAAATTAATTCAAAATCAAATGCATAATGAATCCAAGGTGCTTCTGTCAGTGCTTGCCGATGTTGTATAGGATAATTTCACTGTAGTCTCGGTTCTGAACACAAAGTATATGCACTTTGCACCGTGCATGCCCTCGGGCCATGTCTAGATACAAAAAGAATTTGAGTATAAAAAGTATAAGAAGTCCTGCTAGCCCACCATGATGAGGCTAAAGGAGAAGCTGATTAGGCACAGCAACTAAGCCTTGACACTAGTGTTTTAAGTTTGGTCTAAACTTCCCTCTATGTTAGAAACAGAAGAATTAAGGAGGAGTTGGGGAGAAATTGGCTAATATTACTTCAGTGGTCTAACAGATGGCAACCATTTGTGTAAAGCTGTAGGAAATACTGACTACCTGATTTATTTCATTGTTATTAACCTCAATATTCTATTTTCATGAAATACATTTTTGCTGTTGAATTCACATGCATTTGATATGATCTGTCTCAGAGATGCATAGGTGAGGACTCATGCCATAGTTTTGAATAAATCGTGATTTAAACAGTATCCTGAACTTTGGGGTAACTAAAGAGGATACTAAATGGGAAAAATAACATCTCCCCTAAATGATATAACATTATATCACATAAAAAGTTCTACATAATATATTATTTTTATATATAGGAACTAGAGTGAGTGGAGTCAAAGGTATTGGGATCACTGGGCCCAATCAGAAAGGACAACCGTTATTCATAAATGTGCCTCAGTTTCAAAATACAAGACATATAGATAATCATAAAGGCAAATGCAATCGTTGGCATTGGATCACACTGACATCCCTGTCCACACTCACCAGCTCTGAATAAGAATATTCAAGAATAACTTCCAGACTTGCAATACCAAGAATTGCTGAGTTATATACTACATTTCATGACATAATTATTGCCACCACATAATTGTCACACCCTTTTTTAGTACAAAATTTGGTTTATAACCTTTCATTGTGTAATTTTCACATGATATAATTCTGTTCATCATGCCACTTAAAAGGTAAACAGAGCAGCAATGTATTCACCAGTGGCATATGGATATGCATTTATCTCTCACACAGTGTAAGACTCAAGCCTAGAATTCTCAGTACGTGCACATTGTCAGTATATTTCCAAAAGCTGAATTTGCATGGTTTGTTTAGTGTTGCAATTCTAACAGTGTTGTCACTCAACCCAATGAAGAGCTAGAGGTGCAAAGGGAATGGGCGGGCAGGTGAAGCTGTCGTGAGTAAATCACATGATATGGTAAGACTTGAAACTTCCCAATTTTAATGTATTCACAAGTATTCTTTAAATAATAATCTTGCACCAAAGACAGCTCAGTAATAAATAACTTTTAAGTAATGCAACACAATTTTTTAGTTTCACATAATGGTCGCACCCTACTTTTTTGCAAAAAAAAATTGGCATAAAACCTGCAATAAATCTGCAGTGAAACACAGTATCATATTACAGAGTTTATTTTAATTTTGTTGTAATGAAAGCAAATGTGACTGGAAGAAACTTCAGAAGCCATTTGGTTCAATCACTTCATATTACAAATAGAAACTGACACACTGTGAGTTTAAATGACTTGCTCCAGGGTCACAAGAGTGATAAGCATCAGCGGGTAGGATTTGAATCCAGCTCCTTTGACTCCAGAACTAGAGCTCTTTCCACTGTACCACACTACCACCCTGCAAATCTACATACTATAAACACTATTTATATAATATATAGTTATGTGTTTGGGGGGGAAGAGAGATATTACCTGTATCTGAGATGATAGATAATTCATTCTCAGGGACTTAGTGTAGGTAAAGTTAATAAAGTGAAGAAAATTGGCTGAGACATACATCAGGTATGCAATTACTAATGCTGGTACAAAGCTACAAAGAGGTCTCAGTGCTTGTTGATGGGAAGTCCTTGAAATGACAACATATTTGGAAACAGAGCATCTGCCTCAGCATAGATAAATCAGCTTTGTTTCATCATTGGGGAATTTTGTTTCCCACAATCAATGAATTTCCTTTCCAAACTCTGGTCTTACTAATGATGGTCTCAAATAGATCTGCTTTGAAATCTTAACATGTTACACAGAAATGTAAGCTAGCTGCAGTCACAGACTTTCTCATCACCTACAATGAAAGTGATTTCAAGTAGAACAGAGCCCAGTGCAACCAACAAATTTAAATGTGTGCCACTGTCAAATGGTACTGTTTCAAGGAGTCTAAGTGACGTGGCAATTAATGTCTATGACAGCTGGTTTTAAAGATTAAGACTGATTATTTTGCCCTGCCAATAAACAGACCTACATGCATGTTGCTGACATTTGTAAGATACATTTCTGGAAATACTATGGATAAAAGCATTCTGTTTTTCAAAACTTTGCCCAGCTGCACAATAAAACAGACAACCTTTCCATAATATTTCAAGAAGCAGCACAGCTTTCTGTAAAGCTTCCTGAAAGCTAGGCAAGACCAGGCTGTGATGTGTTGAAGAGAAATAAGACAAAAGTCAATAGCTTTTTTAGTCTTTTTTTAATCCACACAGGTACTCCTATCTACATACATCAGAGAAACATGAAGTGGGTAGGGAAGGCAAAAACAGTTTCCAAATCATAGTGTCTACTCAGAAACACTTTTATTTGAGAGAATAGAGTCATGGAGACATTTGTCTCATTGAGAGGACAGAGAGGGGAGAGAGAAAGATAAGACTTAAGAAGGAAAATTAGTCTGTCCATAATTTAGAATAGAATTGAACTAAGAGACTCAGGAGAAAGTATAAAAGAATGTTTAACAGAAAAGAAAAAGAAATCAAAACATTCACAGAAAAGCCAAACATAAGAATTCTAAGATCAAAAATCATGCCTGATCTTATTCTGGCTTAAAGAAAGAATTTCCTAGACTTTGGCTGAGAAGGCTGAACAAGAAGAGTTGTGACCTTCCTCTGAAGGAGAGAAGTTTACAAAGAATAGTACCTCCAGTAGACAAAAAACAAAATAGCCTAAAGTTAGGCAGCTCTAAGATTAGACCCTCAGGTAAGGACTATAATTGAGGTATATTTAGAGGCTAAAAGAGCAGGATGAAAGAACTGAACCATCCCATTCCGGGGAGAGGCTTATTAATCGCAGCATTCTCCAGTAAATGGTAGAGGGGTCAAGGTGCTTTAAATGGGTTATTTCATTTGACTCTCACAATTCTGTGAGTTAAGTTCTACAGGCATTATTATCCCAATTCTATAGAAGAAAAAACTCAGAGGAGTGAAGTGATTTTGCCCATGGTCATACAGCTAAGTGCCAGGTCTCTCCTGACTCTAAGTTTAGTATTCTTTCTACAATACATGCTGCCTCCAAGGGGAAGCTTGATCAAACCCCTTTCTCATATCTCAGGCAGTAAGTCCTATAGCTAAGGATATGCAGAAACCTGCTCAAAAGAGCTTATTGTTAAATTTTTCAGTGCTCACATTTATACCTCAGAAATCATCAACTGCTACAAATCAAGGCTTGATTTACTGTTTTGTTAATTATCTAGACTTAAGAAAATGAGCAAAAAATGTTAATAATGCAGATTAAACGTAAAAGCGTTTTATACTTTTAAGAAGCCTGGTTGTTTGATCTTTATCAGTACACCTCATCCTGTAGCCTACTATTATCAGGGGTTATATTCCTTAGACATTAAATTTGCATCCTCTAGTCTTTGTTAAGATGGGTTTACTATATATCTGAACTATTTTCTGGGGCAACTGGCAGAGAGATATGTTTCTCAACCTAAAAGTAAATATAGTAGGCATTCAAATTCCAATGGATGGAAATTAAAGGAAAAAAAAACTTGAAATAGATGAAGCTCTACTACTTATTACTTTCCTGTGACCTTGGAAAAGTTACGACTTGTTCTCATTGATTCTCAGGTAACTCATCAACAAAGCAAAAAAGTTGGACTAGATGATCTTCTAATTTATTGACTGTGAACTTTTCCCCAACATAGATGATTTTAAAAGGGCATTAAGTTTGGGCTGGACTGCATAGACTAGCACTTTAATAATTTTCCCCTAAAACATTTGTTTGACTTTGAAAGCCTCACCTGTGACATGATCTGCAATGATAATAATAATAATAAGCTTTTAAGTAAATATTTAGCAATTTTTGTTCTGATTCCTCATATAAAAGAATCAATTCAAGTTGGAGTTCAAAATTTCACTCTGCTCCCTCCATTCCCATCCTGGTGCACAGACATTAGATAAGAAATACTGAGATTCCCTCATGGGAAAAACCACTGACCTAGAAAATAGATCCAGGAGAGATAATTTAAAAATTATTGGACTACCTGAAAGCCATGATCAAAGAAAGAACCTAGAACTCATCCTTCAAGAAATTCTCAAGGAAAACTGCCCTGATGTTTTAGAACCAGAAGCTGAAAGAGAGGTTGAAAGAATCCACAGATCACCTCCTGAAAAAGATCCCAAAAAGAAAACTCTTAGGAATATTAGAGCCAGGTTCCAGAATTCCCAGATCAAGGAGAAAATACTACAAGCAGCCAGGAAGAAACAATTTCAATATTGTGGAAACACAATCAGAATAGCACTGGACCTGGCAGCTTCTACACTGAGGGCATGGAATATGATATTCTGGAGGGCAAAGGAGTTGGGATTAAAACCAAGAATCATATACCCAGCAAAACTGAGTATTTTGTTTCAGGGGAAAATATAGTCATTCAGTGGAATAGAGGACTTCCAAGCATTCTTGAGGAAAAAACCAGAGTTGAATAGAAAATTTGACATTCAGACACAAGAAGAAAGAGATGCTTGAGAAGGTAAACAGGGAAAAGAAATCGAAAGGAACTTATCAAAGTTGAACTATTTATATTCCTACATGGAAAAACAATAACTGTGACTGATGAAACCTTTCTCAGTATGAAAATAATTGAAGGGTATATGGGCATATGAATACATATGTGAATGTGTGTATATATGTTTACAGGTATACATGGATAGAGGGCACAGGTTGAATTTGGTGGGAAGGGATGATACTTAAGGAGTGAAGTTGAGAGGTGAGAGAGGAACATAACGAGAGGAGATGGGGAGAAACAGAACGGGGTAAACTATCTCATGTAGAAGAGACAAGGGAAAGTGGTTGCAGGGGAGGAGAAGAAGAGAAAGGCAAAAAGGCAAAACCTTATTCTCATTGAATTTGGCTCAGGGAGAGAATGACATACATACTAAATGGGATGTCTCACCCTGCAGGAAAGTAGGGGGAAGGGGATAAGAAGGGGGATAATGGAGGGGAGGGAATGTTGGAGGGAGGGGAGGTTGGAGGCACCCACTTTTGAAGAGGGATAGGATCAAAGTAGGGAATGGACCAGGTGGGGATGGGATGGGTGGGAGGGAAATATAATCAGTCTTTTACAATATATCTACTATGGTAATGTTTTGCATAGCTATACATGTACAACATATACTGAATTGCTTATCTTCCCAGAGGGAATGGGTAACAAGGGAGGAAGGGAATGGATCTGGAATTCAAAGTTTTAAAATTAAATGTTTCAAATATATATAAATACTATTATTAATACTATTTTGCATGTAATTGGGAGATAAGATATGCAGGGATTGGGGCACAGAGAGTCACCTTGCCCTAATGCTAAAGTCGAAGGGGGTATGGGAGAAGATATGGGAGAGAGCAGATTGGATGAGGGAATATCTTGTGGGACTGCTATTCTGGGATGGTGGGTGGGGGGGAAATGGGGAAAAATTGTAACTCAAAATCTGGTGGAAATGAATGATGTAAACCAGAAGTTAATAAAGCATTTGGAAAAAAGAAAAAAGAAAAAGAAATAGTGAGATTCCAAGAGACTGAATCAGACTATTCAATAGTCATTCTAGAATGCTATTTTCCACAAGTCTGGGGGTAGGTGAAAGATTAGGGTCAAGACTTCTATCTCAATAATAAGTACCTTCCCATTCCATTTCTGTTATTTTCCTTAATAGAGAACAATTTTTCCTAGCCTAGATAAGATGCAGGTATCCCCATTTTACCTAGGTTAAAAGTATTGGGGCTACTCACAGGCACAATCTCACTAATTGGTACAGAAGCTTTGACCTGCATTATTTCTAATCCAGGCTATTTTGCCCCTCCTTAGGCAACCTGGTAGCCCCCTGCCCCTCAGATTTTATTATACTGATGACAAAATCAGTGTGTACACCTGATTGGCATGTCCCACTGTAGCTCAGAATTCCCAAACTCATACTAACCCCATCCTCCTTGGTATTTAGGATTACAGGCATCTACCACCACACCTAGCTGAACATGTTTTTTTTTTTTTTCCAAGACCTTTGGGTAACTATTAAGATTTCTAAAACAAGCAAGGACCCTTTTCCATTTCTTATAGAATCCTAAAATTTTAGAGATAGAAGGAAACTCAGCACCTACCTAGGCCAACCACTATGTTGACATCTAGATTATCAAACTTTGTTTCAAAGAGATTAACTTATTTGCATAAATTCGCAGTGCTAGTTAACCAAAACTCTCAACCTATCAATCCATTAGCAGACGTTTATTAAGCTCCCACTATGTCCTAAGTGCTATGCTAAGAGCTAAGGATACAAAACCAAAAGCAAAACAAACCCTGCCCTTAAGGAACTTATATTCTAGGGGGCGGCTAGGTGGCGCAGTGAGTAGAGCGCCGGCCCTGGAGTCAGAAGGACCTGAGTTCGGAGCCGGCCTCCGACACTTAATCCACACAAACAAAAACCTAGCCGTGTGACCTTGGGCAAGTTACTTACCCCCAATTGCCCTCCAAAAAGCAAAAAAAAAAAAAAAAGAGGAACTTATATTCTAACAAGACAGGAGACAAAATATACATATATGTACATATACAGAAACAGAGACAGAGACAGGCAGAGAGAGCATGTGCACGAGCACAATGAAAACAAGTTAACTTGGGAACAAAAGTAATTAGCAGCCAGGTAGGGTCAGGAAAAAACTCATGTAGGTAGTCATGTAGACTATCACATATTGTATAAGGATTGGTAAAATTGAATATGATGTCATTTAATGGCGATAAATTAAAGTTCTACGGGTGAGTTCCAAAACTCATCGTAACATATATAGGATGGGGAGAGGGAAGGGCATGGTGAGAGCACCTATTTAAAGGACTGTAGGTTTTAGCAAATTGCAAGTTCAGTATTAATGTAATACAGCAGCCAAAAATGTTAATGCTATCCTCCAGTTCAGTGAAAAGCATGGTGCTCAGAATAATAGAAATAATATTTCTGTTGGTCAATCTAAATCTGATTTGTGTTGGGTCATTTCATTTGAGGAAACACATAAACAAGCTGGAGAGTGCTCATTTTAAAATCACCGTGAAGGTAAGTAGACCATAGAACACATCATGCCTTTCTTTGTATTCCCCATATTTATCACAGTGCATGGGACAGAGTAGACACTTAACAAATGATTGTTGATTGACCAGATGATTGTCCCTTCTATCTCCTAGATTTCATTATTCTGGGAAACTTCTCTCATTCTTAAAAAAAAACCCTCGGGACGGCTAGGTGGCGCAGTGAGTAGAGCGTCGGCCCTGGAGTCAGAAGGACCTGAGTTCGGATCCGACCTCAGACACTTAATGCACACACAAACAAAAAACCTAGCTGTGTGACCTTGGGCAAGTTACTTAACCCCAATAGCCCTCCAAAAACAAAAAAAAAAAAAAAACCCTCACTAGATCCCACCATTCCTGCTAACTTTTGTCCTATATCTCTCCTCACTTTCTCAGCCAAACATCTTGAAAAAGCCATCTCCTACTGGGTGTCTGCACTTCCTCTCATCTCACTCACTTCAAAATCTTCTGTGGTCTTGCCTGCTCCCTCATCACTCCAATAACATTGCTCTCTGCAAAGTTACCAGTGGTATTTTCATTTCCTAAGCTAATGGCCTTTTCTCAGTCCTCATCCTTCTTGACCTCCTTGCAACATTTGACATTGTTGACCTCCAGGATATTGCCCCTTCTCTGGATTTTGTGACTCTGCTCTCTCTTGGTTCTCTTCCTACACGTCTGCTCCTTCATCCACATCACGCCCATTAACTATTAGCATATCAAAATTGTGTGCCCTAGATTCTCTTCTCCTTTCTGTATACTATCATTTGGTAATCTCATTGCTCCAATGAGTTCAGTTTTCATTTCTACACAAATGGCTTCCACTATAGATAGATAGATATAGATATAGACTGCATAGATACAGATATATACACATATACACACACACATAGAAAGAGATATGCATGTATGTATGTGTGTATATATGTGTGTATACATACATACATACATACAACCTCTTCTCTTTTATGAGCTGTTTCCATATCACCAGCTGACTTTAAGACATCGCAAATCAGATATCCAGTAGATATCTCAAACTCAACATATTCAAGATGGAATTCGTTATCTATCTCCTCTTCTCCAACTCTCCCCCACTTCTAAACATCCTTATTACTAAGGAAGGCACCACCATCCTCCTAGTCATCCAGGTTCATAGCCTCTGGATATTAGCTTGCTTGGTGGCCTCATCAGCTCTTAAGGATTCAATTATCATGTCCATGATGACAATTCTTATATCAATTTATCTAGTCTTAGCTTCTCTCCTGATCTCCAGCTTCACATCTCCAACTACCTATTGGATATATATCAAATTGAACGTCCCATAGACATCTTAAACTGAACATGTCCAAAACTGCCAAAAAACCAAAGGTTAGAATATAAAGATCTGAAACTACATAAAAATGGACAGCAAGTCCATGGTGGGACCAGAATACCTAGGGAGGATTTTGTTTTGGCTCTGAGACATCAGGGAACAGGCAGCCCTGGTTAATAGTGATACAGATGGATAGCTTCACCACCAAGTTCCTGGGGAACAGTACCAGTTGGGAGGACATGGAAGCATAATATGGCACACGGTCCACTGATAAGTTAAAGAGTGTATCAAAGATGGTGAATGGTCTTGAGTCCACTTTCTATGAGGACAAGTGGAAGGAACTGAGGTTGTTTTGCCTAGAAAAGAGAAGACACAGAGGGTATCATTTTAATTGTTGAAAGATTAAATTTATTCTGTTTTGCCCCCAGAGGATAGAAACAGGAAGAATGAATAGAAGTTGCAGAGAAATAAATTTAGGTTCCATGTCAGGGAAAACTTCCTAATAGATAGGAGGAGCTCTCCACAAGTGCTATAAGCTACCTAGGGAGGGGTAGGGGAGGGTGCAGCAGGAACCTTCCATTTGGAGGACTTCACACATAAGTTGGACAGTCACTTGTTGCATGTGTTATGATAGTGATTCCTTTCACAAATCAATTAGACTAGATGGCTACCAAAATCCCTTCCAACTCTCAAATTATGTCATTCTGGCTTTTCTTTGCCTCCCAGGGCACAAGGAAGAGGTTGGTATGGTGAAAGGGGCCTGGCTTGGGGAAAGACAATGTGTGTCAAGTTAACAAGTATTAATCTAGCAAGTACTATGTGCCTGGCACTGTGTTAAGCCCTAGGGATACAAAGAAAGACAAAAACAGTCCTTGCCATCAAGAGGCTTACGTTTCTTTTTTTAAACAAATGCTTTATTAACTTCTATTTTACATCATTCATTTCCGCCAGATTTTGAGTTACAATCATTTTCCCCCCATTATTCCCCTACCCAACCTCCCAGAATAGCAGTCCCACAAGATATCGCTTCCTCCAATCTGCTCTCTCCCATACCTTCTCCCATACCCCCATCGACTTTTCCATTAGAAGAAGATGAATCTTTGTGTCCCAATGCCTGCACATCTTATCTCCCAATTATAGGCAAAAGAGTATTAATAATAGTATTTATATATATATTTGAAACATTTAATGTTACGACCTCGAATTTCAGATCCATTTCCTTCCTCCCTTGTCACCCATTCCTTCTTGGGAGATAAGTAATTCAGTATATGTTGTACATGTCTAGCTATGCAAAACATTATCATGGTAGATATATTGTACAAGGCTGCTTATAATTCCTCCCACTCATCCCACCCCCACCTGGTCCATTCCCTGCATGATCCTGTCCCTCTTCTATAGTGGGTACTTCCAACCTCCCCTCACCCCAAGGATGCCCTCCCTTCCATCATCCCTCCTCTCATCCCCCTTCCCTTATCCTGCTGCAGGTTGAGATATCCCATTTAGTATGTATGTCATTTTCTCCCTGAACCAAATTCAATGTGAATGTGGTTTTGCCTTTTTAGCCTTCCTTATTCTCCCCCTCCTTTGCAACCACTTCCCCTACATGAGATAGTTTACCCTACCATGTCTCTCCCCATCTCCTCTTGCCACTTTCCTCTCTCACCTCATAATTTCATCCCTTGAGTACTCTCCCTTCCCAACAAAATCAACCTATGCCCTCTATCCATATATAACTGTAACCATATACACACACATTCACATATGTATTCATATGACCACACCCCCTTCTTCCATTATTTTCATAGTGAGAAAGATATCATCAGTCACAGATATTGCTTTTCCATATAGGAATGTAAGTAGTTCAACTTTGATAAGTTCCTTTTGATTTCTTTTCCCTGATTACCTTCTCAGGCATCTCTTGCTTCTTGTGTCTGGATGTCAAATTTTCTATTCAATTCTGGTTTTTTCCTCAAGAATGCTTGAAAGTCTCTATTCCACTGAATGACCATATTTTCCCCTGAAACAAAATACTCAGTTTTGCTGGGTAGGTGACCCTTGGGTTCATTCCCAGTTCTTTTGCCCTCTGGAATATCATATTCCATGCCCTTCGATCCCTCAGTGTAGAAGCTGCCAGGTCTGGGCTATTCTGATTGTGTTTCCACAATATTGAAATTGTTTCTTCCTGGCTGCTTGGAGTATTTTCTCCTTGATCTGGGGATTCTGGAACCTGGCTCTAATATTTCTGGGAGTTTTCTTTTTGGGATCTTTTTCAGGAGGTGATCTGTGGATTCTTTCAACCTCTATTTTGCTCTCTGGGTCTAAAACATCAGGGCAATTTTCCTTGAAAATTTCTTGAAGGGTGATTTCTAGGTTCTTTCTTTGATCATGGCTTTCAGGTAGTCCAATAATTTTTAAATTATCTCTCCTGGATCTATTTTCCAGGTCAGTGGTTTTCCCATGAGATATTTCACATTGCCTTCTATTCTTTCATTTGTTTGGATCTGTTTAATAGTATCTTGATTTCTCATAAAGTCATTAGCTTCCATTTGCTCCAGTCTAACTCTGAAGGAATGAATCTCCTCAGTGAGCTTTTGAGATTCTTTTTCCATCTGGCAAATTTGGCTTTTTAAGGCATTCTTCTCCTCATTGCCCTTTTGGGCCTCCTTTGCCATTTGAGTTAGTCTATTTTTTTGGTGTTGTTTTCCTCAGTCAGGCTGTTGACCCTCATTTCATACTTTTCCTGCATCCTTCTCATTTCTCTTTCCAATTTTTCCTCCACTTCTCTTATTTGATTTTTAAAGTCCTTCTTAAGGTCCTCTATGGCCTGCAACCCGCTCATGTTTTCCCCTGGGGCTTTTGGAGCAGGACTTTTGGCCTCACAGTCCTTTTCCCGCTCTATGCCCCCAAAATAGGAGTCTAGGGTTGCATTCTTCTGTTTCCTTTGCCTTGGCATGTTGCCACTTAATTGCTTGACTTTTGGGCTTGTTGCCACACTATGGCTTTAAGGCCAGATAGAGGAATTTTCGTCCCGAACGTGTGGGGGGCAACTTCCATTTCTGGTAAGCTGTAAACCCACCCACAACTTCCACCCTAGATCACAATCCAGATCCAGGGAGGTTAAAGCAAGAGCGATTACCCCCCAAGACTGATTGCTGGATCTCCCCACAATTTGTAGGCTGGGAGCCAGAAATGCCTATGAAAACTACAAAATGTCGTGTCTCCTCAGCGGCTTCTATCCCCCAGGGGAGGGAGCTGACGCATTCCCCAAATACTGGTCCCAAAGTCCATAGGACACTAACCTCTTACTTTGTCCTAGGCATGTCTATGTTGATAATTCTGGAGTTGCCACAGCTCCTGGTGTTCTGGGGTTCCTCCAGCTGGCTGCTGGCCCTGCCACCCTGGGGCTAAAACCTCGGCTCACGCGGACCTGGGCTCGGCTTGGCTGGGCTCCTTCGCTCTGCGCTCTGCGCGTTGCCGGCTCTCAGACCACTGCGCTGGTCCTTCCTGCAGGGCTGCTGGGCTGTCCTCAGCGGGAGGTTAGCTTCTCTGTGTCGTTCTGTGGGTGCTGGGGCTCCAGAAGTTGTTCAGAGTCCTTTTTTACATAGTTTGTGGGGAATCTGGGGGCAGAGAGGCTTGGACGAGCTGTTTCTACTCCGCCATCTTGGCTCCGCCCCGAGGCTTACGTTTTAAAGGTGAAAACAACATGTAAATAACTATGCACATATAGCACATGCTGATGTCACTGGATCATGGAGTACAGGGACTGGAGTAAGGTATTAGAGTAGTACTAGGAATAAAGACCAGAAGGGCAGGAAGGGGTTAGATAGTGAAGGACTTTGAAAGACAAACAGGATTTTATTTTTGATGCTTCGGGCAATAGGAAGCCACTGAACTTTATGGAGTATAGCAGAGGGGAAGTCAAGTGAAACGCATCATCCCACACAGAAATTGCTTTAACAAACTTTATTGCTACTCACAAGAGGAAGGGGAAAACAACTACTATCAGGGACAATATCTGTGCATGGTCTCTGCCCACAGGGGGCCCATCCACACCAGCTGAAGGCTCCAGGACCTTCAGGGCTTAACCTAACATAGCATTTGAGGCAAAGAGCCTGTATGATACCAATGGGAGACTGCCCTATTATCTATAGGACCAGTAAAGTGAAGATATTTTCTAAATTACTTAATAAGTTAAAATGCAGAGCAGGGAAGACGGGATGAAGGATAGGGAAGTAAGAAAGTTAACCCTAAAGGTTAAAATGAGGGACTGGTCCCATACAAGTCAACCAATTTTCAACAGATAACATGAAGTAGATGCTTGACATGGTCAGACCCATGCTCCTGGAAGATGGAGAATAAACTTGAATGGAGAGATATTTGGGGCAGGGAAGTCAACCAGCGGCTATGGCAACAACTTAGGTGTAGGGTAATAAGGGCCTATATCAGCATGGCAGCAGTGGCAGAGGAGAAAAAAAGACATATCCAAGAGTTGCTTCCAAGGTAGAAGCAATAGGTCTCCTGGGGAAACTGTGGCTTCAAGCCTACACGTGGCATCCTGGGGGATTTCTTCTGTGAAGTTTGGATTCAGCCAAAGGGCTGGCTTGAGGACCTAGAGGGCCACATGTGGTCTCAAGGCTACAGGTTCCCCACCCCATCCACAGCTGGATACATGGAGTGAGAATCAGTGAGGAATGGAGGATGACAACTCAGTTGTTAGCCCAGGTGATCAGAAGAAAAGCTGGGTCAGGGCTGGATAAATAGAACTCAGAATAGTTAGCAGAGCAAATATTGCATTGGTGGGAGCTGATGAGATCACCAAATAAAGTAGTATAGAAGGATAAGAAAGAAGGGCCCAGGACAGATCCCTGTGGGATACCCATGATTAGTAGGAGCAACCAGGATAGAATCCAACAAGGAAGACCCAGGAGGAAGAGAACTAGAAGAGAGAAGTGTTCCAAAAAGCACGGGAGAAGAGAATATCAAGGAGAAAAGGACAAACCAACAGTGTCAAGGGTCAGAAAAAAGTCACGGAGTCTGAGGATTGGAAATGTGTCGGGGGCACAGGACTGGATGTATGAGCCTGGGCCCCTGCTGAAGCAGTAAGGATTGGTGACTCTCCTCGCGTTTTAACTCGGGTTCAAGCCCAATCAATGCTACGGGTGGCTTACCTTGGAGGTCATCTCTGCTATTTTTTTCCTGTAGGAACTTACAGGGATACCTTTCCCCCATTTTACTTATTATTGTTGGGTTTTTGTCTATTTGATACATTTCTCACTATTTTTAGATGGTAAGAGGAAGCCTAGCCTACAGGCTACCTTCTACTCTGTCATTTTGCTATAACTCAATATTCCTCCTTAAAAACACTTAGAAGGTCAGCACGCTATTTCAGGGAGCAACAGGAGGAGATGGTGAAGTGGAGGAAACTCAGTGACCTCAACTCTCAGAAGGCTGCTCTGAAAAGTATGTTGTCACAAAGTCAGAGTGTTGTTAAAAGGGCAGAATCAGCAGGAAGGTTATGTGAGAGACAGCTTGAACCATTGATAAATTTTCAGTGGGAGCATTTATATCTTCAAAATCAGCAAATACTATAAATCAAAGCACAATTTATTGTTTTATTGATAGTTTGGACTTAAGAAAGAAAAGAAAAAAGTGAAGAAGAAAGTTAAAATTAATTCATTTTAAAAAGTAAAAAAAGGAAATGTTAATGCAGATGAAACTTTAAAATGTGTCATGCAGAATTTTTTTTTTCAAAGAGCTGGTTGTTAAACATTTACCACCACACCTCTGCAGGGGTTCCAGATCATTAGGCCCAAGTCATATGGCCCTACCGACACATCTAAGAGCATCTATGGTTTAGTTTTCACTTTTTCTCAGCAATAGTTATCTGAACTATACCACACACCACCCCAGCTTTCCTTTGGGGAAAAAACAGGGCTAAATCACACCCTTATTCCTAGAAAACTAGATCAGAAAACATCCCAAAATGGGTCTGAGTATCTTCATTTTATATCTAAAGCCATCTTCCCAGTCAATGAAGCTCCCTAAAAGATTAATGTAGTTTGAACTTTTATAGAGGAATATCATTTGTGGGCTGTCACATTTAACACAAATGGTGCTTCAGTCACAGTTCAGTAATATTCCAGCATATTATTTCCAAGGCATTTGAGACTTTAGAGAATTACTGAAGGGCACGCTGTACTCATTTGGTAATAAGGCAGAGAGTACTTGCCATCTACATATGATTTCAACAAATGGAATCACTGATAATTTCATTGCACGTAGCAAAATAGTTGTGATAATAACCCAGGTGAAATATCTCACTAGAGGAAATAGATGAGATAAGGTGTCTTATAAGATCTTCGAGTAGGATTAAAGAGAAAATGTGTAGAGTTGAGAATATCAGGAGCTTTTAATAAAAAAATATCTCTTTGAATAAATTGCACCAAAAGATGCAGTTTTGTAAATCAGAACAACTACCTTCACGTGCTGGGAAGACCTTCACAAGAGTGGGTGACCTGACTGCTCAGGGGTTACAAGTAATCAGATTCTTAAATCCTGTGAAGATGAAGACCTAAGATATATATTAATTTATTTGTTTATTTTTAGTTTACAAGATTCAATTCCATAGTTCCTTGAGTTTCAAGTTTCCCTTCCCTCCCTCCCCCCAACCCCCATGACGGCATATAATCCAGTATAGGATCTGCAAATACTTTCACATTAGACATTAGTCAGGTTACAAAGGCGTATTGTACTAGAACAGAATGAAAAATGATAAAGAGGAAATAAAACCAAACAATGAAAAGAAAAAGGTCAAGTAGTTTGCTTCCATCAGGATTCAAACTCAGTTCTTTCTAGTTATTTCTCTCGATGTAGGCATCTCTCTCCTTCATGAGTCTTTTGGGACTGACTTATATCACTGCATTGCTGAGAAGAGTCCAGTCTGTCATAGTTGGTCATCACACATATGTTGTGTCTGTGATTGTATACAAATTTCTCCTGGTTCTACTCTTCTCACTCAGCATCATTTGCCTCTCCAGGTAAATATGAAAACTGTCTCCTCCTCGTTTCTTATAGCACAATAGTATTCCATTACATGCATATACCACAACTTGTTCAGCCATTCCCCAATTGATGGGCACCCATCTTAAGATACATATTAATACTATTTAAAGTAATACTACTGGAAGAGCAGTGCCTTACACACTGTAGGTGCTTAATAAATGTTTGATAAATTAAATAGAATTTAAAGTAAAAACAGAACCACATCAAGGTTCAGATATTTTATGAGAATTTGTCCTAACTTTAGCATTTCTACATGTGCAATTAATTAATGAAGGATTCTGATCAATTTTCCCTCTTTTAAAACGTTTTGTTTTTTCTTTTGAAAAGGGAGAAACTCAAGTCTCCACTCATCTTAACATAGAGACATCAGTATTCTTCAGATGTACTGATCAGTTGGTTTCTTTTTTGGAAAAAGAAATCTATTTGCATCAAATGCACACATTTTCCACCCCAGATCTGGTTTCTATATAACCTAGATTCAGCCTCTAATTGGTATTATCTTTCAATGCATGCCTATGTCTTTTTCCCATTCAAAGAGATATAATTTAAAGTGCGTTGTCTAATCTAACTGCTAAATACGTCAGTTGTTCAGTTTTCAGTCACGTCCAACTCTTTGTGACCCCATTTGGGGTTTTCATAGCAAAGTTATTGGAGTGATTTTCCATTTCCTTCTCCAGCTCATCTTATATATGAGGAAACTGAGGCAAACAGGGTTAAGTGACCTCACCTGGATCACCCAGCTAGTAAAGTGCCTGAGGTCAGATTTGAACTCAGGAAGATGAATCTTCCTGACTCCAGGCCCAGCACTCTATGCACTATGGCACCACCTAGCTGCCCCTAAATACTTCTACTTCTCTGAATTCCAAGAGGCTTTGTTCACAGAGCTGTACCTAACCAACATCAGCTACATTCTCATATTGCCCAGGAATAGGTCTTTGTTTGCAATTGTCCCAGCATTTTATGAGCAAAGGGAATGCTTTGAACTTTCCTTTTTACTTCTGCCCAGCACCTCTCTCCCCCCTAGTGCCCATGCTGGGCTGGCATCTTTCCTTCCCTTGGCACTGTAAGCATTTTTAACACATTAGTGTTTGGCATATAGTATAAAAAGTGCCTGTCAGTCAGTCTAGACTCATGAATTCAATACGACATAGTACTGGTTATATATATAGTACAATATAGTAACTAATACAAAATAGTAACTAGAAGCTGATAATCTCTATTTATAAGGAGATATATATACATATATATAATGTAGTTCATGTTAGGGCATAGGTGAGGAAGGTGACAGAGAAGCATGGGACAGTGAGAGTCAGTAGAGTGTTGGCTAATGTCAGTCTGACAGTAGAGTCAGACTAATGTGAAAATGTGTTTAATAAGAATGTATATGTAGAGCCTATATCATATTGCATGCCATCTTGGGGAGGAAGGGGGAGAAAATTTAAAACTCAAAAGCTTGTAGAACTGAATGTTGAGAACTAAAAATAAATTAATTTTTTTAAAAAGGGGGTCAGAAAACCCAGGCCCCAAACCCCACTCTGCAACTGTGTGACCTCAGGCAAGCTACTTAAGCTTTCAAAGCCTTGGGTTCCTCAGCTAAAAAATAACGTTGTCTACCAACCCCTTTGCCCACGGTGTGATATCAAGACCCAGATGAGGTCATGCAAGAGGCTTGCAGGGAGTGTGACATTTTGAGTGAGGATTAATGAACAAGAGGCCCTGGACCCTGATCCCCCTATTCCTCCACCCCAAGTGAGCTTCTTCATGTGGGTGGGAAGCAGAGAGATTGATTCCTCCAGCTGGCCATTCAAGGCTTTGGGACAAGGGGGGTTTCTGAAAGCCTGTGAGGCAAGGCAGCCTTGTCACTGTGGAGGACCAGAACAGATTGAAGGGCAACCAAAGAGCTGTGATGGCCACATCAAGGATCAAAAGGTAGGGACAGATGATGAAGAGACAGCTCAGAAGAGCACCCTTCTTACTGCACCCCCCACCAAGTCCCCACCCCAGATCAAACAGAAGATGAAACTTAAACTTCATGGACTATGTTGTTCGTGGGAGTTTTAATTTTGTTTTTTTTTCTTTCAGGAGGTGACCAGTGAATTCTTTCTATTTCCACTATGCCTTCTAGTTCTAAGAGGTCTGGGCAGTTTTAGTTTTAGTTGTGTTTTCTTTTTAAGATTTCTTGAAATAAGATGTCTAGAATCTTTTTATTTTTGGTCATAGCATTTGGATGGTCCAAAAGTTCTTAAATTATTTCTCTTCAGTCTGTTTTCCAGAGCAATTGTTTATGCTATGAGATTCCTTACATTTTCATCTGTTTTTTCACTCTTTTTTATTTTGTTTTAATATTTATTGTTGTCTCATGAAGGCATTGGCTTTTATTTGGTCCATTCTAATTTTCAGGGAGTTTGTTACTCTGGCAAAGTTATTTACCTCAAATAAGTTAAGCTGTTAATTCCCTTTCTAATTACTTCTTTAATAACTCATTTCTTTTTCATTTATAAAAACAATTTATAAAAATAACATTATAGGGGTGGCTATGTGGTGCAGTGAATAGAGCACCGGCCCTGGAGTCAGGAGGACCTGAGTTCAAATCCAGCTGCAGACACTTAACACTTGCTAGCTGTGTGACCTTGAGCAAGTCATTTAACCCCAACTGCCCTGCCTTCCCCCCTCAAAAAAGCAAAAAAATTATATTACATATCTATAACATATGTAAATATACTTATATATTTAAAATATATTTTTATAAAAATCTTTTTCTAAAATTCTTGCTTCACCTCTTCTAGAAATTCTAGCTGTTTGTGCCTGAAATAGTTTCCTCTGAGGCATTACTTATAGATATTTTGGAACCATTCTCTTCTTCTGGGTTTGTGTCTTGAGCCTCCTTGCCACCTCTTTAATTTTTACTATAATTCTACTAAGGCCTCCCTACCTAGAACATTAGACCCTACACAGAATCCTTTTTGGTCCATCCTGGATCTATGACCCAAGACTGAATAGTGGGCAACAAAGCTGCCAGTTTGCACCTGTCCCTGTCACAATTCCTTGTTATGGGTCTGGTAGTGCATCTTGAATGAATCTGGGACCTTGTCTTGCCCCAGCATATAACCTTGTCCTTGGTGCTAAAGTACTTCCCAAATGGTGCATGTTGCCCTGTCCCTAGCATCCTCAGACTTCCTTGTCTGCCTCCCTATGATGAACTACACCGGGACAAATGACTCACTGTGACATTTCCTGTATTTCTTCTTTAGGATTCTTCTTTCATATATGGGGTATGGAAAGACAGTGAAGTGGGAAGGATGATGGCAAAGAGGGTCTGAAATAGGTGAATTTAGAGAAAGGGAATGTTGAATGTAGATGATGAGCTTAGTTTGGGATGGGTTGAATTTGAGATGCCTATGATAAATTCAATAGGGGGTCTCCATCAGGCAATTGGTGATATAGTACTAGAGTTCCAGAGGAAAATTAGGTTTGGAGATATAGATTAGGAAGTTGTCTGCAAAGAAATTATAATTGAACTCATGGGAGCTGCAGCTTGCCTCCTGCCATATGAAAAAAGTATTTGAATAATACATAGAATTAATTTATTAAGACAATCTGAAGAGTGGGGAGAAAGGAAAAAAGCAATTAGTTGAACATCTTGGTTAAAAACCCTCATAATTCTCCGTTGATGAGAATTAATACATTGAAGTTATACAGTTTAGATATTTTAAGCTGGCATCACCATTGCCAATTTTTCCCACTTTGACCAAAATTTATTACTTGTTGGTCTGTTCTTTGAAATAAGTATGTGCATACTTGAGTGTGAACATATATGTATGAATTATGAAAGTATATGTCAGATGCTAAATGTGTCTCAGAGGAAAACTCACTCAATCTCTGTATTTTAAAGATGAGATAAAAGGGATACTGAGTTACCAAATGTCACACATATGAAATAATTGGCCTTAGAAGCCAGTACCCTAACTTCCAATCTAGTGCTCACTTGATTTTTTCTTTCCTTCTATCTTTTGTTTTCAAATTTCAGTAAGACATCATTTATTTTCATTACCTCACAATATGATTATATAGTGGGAAGTTTGCTATAAGAACTGAGCACAAGAAATAGGTAGTTTCCATGCTAGGAGAAATAGAAAACACATTCTTGTATAAATTGCCAGTTGGACGGTTCACTTACACAATCTACATTGTACAGAATTAAACTTTGTTCTTATGCCTCATCATGGCATAAAGATTTGACATTACACCAGAAAAGCATAACCTCTGGCAGTTTCTACCATACTGAAAAAAGTAATGAGTATGATCTTGGAAATGAATGAAGCCAGTTTTCAGACAAGCAATCTAACTAGGTACCAAAAAGTTCATCGCTAATAGACTGGCCACTTGGTGATAAGTGCTTTGGTGATGGTAATCTATGAAACAGAAAGCAGAGAGATGACTGGAAAATACATACAATTTTAAATAGGACAATACCCCCACTCTGTATTTAAATACACATGGCACAAAGACAAAGGACTGATCTGACACCATAAGTGGCGATGGAGAGAAGAGTTTCTTGAACAGAGGCTCATCTGAAATGTCCCATGCCATTCATCCAAATGGCTTATAAGAGCAGGAACTGCTATCATTCTGATTGTGATTCTTCTACTTCTTTTTTCCTCCTCCACACCTTGAGTTGTCATCATCCTTTCCCATCTAGAGTTTCACCAAACTTTACCAACTATATTTTTACAACTATGTGTTTTACTGACAAAGTATATGAGTCATGACAATTGTCTGAAACTCTTAGTTGAAAATCATTCTAATTTGTTAATTAGAATAACACAGAAAGTTCTATGCTTAATCTTTACCCCACTATTGAAACACCCACAAGAATAAGGACAGCAAGGACATTTTTATGGGTTTCAGTATCATATACACATCACAAAAATCTCCAAATACCCACATCAAAAAACTCTAAATCAAGAAGTGCCTCTGCAAATATAATAGGGTAGATATTTTTTGGTCTTTCTGTATTTTTATATAGTACCTATCACCAGAGGACCAAGACACTTTTGACAACTGTGATATTTTAGGACAAAACACCACAATTTCTCAGGTTCTGCTTGTAAATGACCCTTTTTTATTTTTGTCTTGAAAAAGTAGTACTGAAGATTAGAGAATTTTTTTTCCTCCATCCAGGGCCCAGATGGCACACTGTGAAAACTTAATTTCTGAGTAGAAATCTGAGGATCTGGAACACAAACATCTGAGGACTGTCAGCTCTTAAATATCTAAGTAACTCGGGCAAATGCCTATATGTACGGTAGTTTGGGAGTTGGTCACACAGCCGGCTCCCAAGTAAATTTTTTAAAATTAACTGGAAAATATTTTAATATTCACAGGTCATTCTCAGTTGGCCTTAGGAGGTACCTCCCCTGTGTATCAGATGTAATTAAGGATTTGAGAAAATGGATTCATTTGGAGGCCTCATGTCAGTGAAGACTAAACTTGGAACAGCTGGAGCTCCTGAGGAATGATGTGATGAAGAGCAATGAACCTCTGGGGAATTAGCCAATACTGACAATTGGAAAAGTCATGACAGAGAATGTTCCATGAGTTGGGAAAAGTGCATTTCAAGTAGAAGAGGGTACTTTGGGAAAAAATATAAACAGGCAGTGGAAGAATAAACAAAGAATTCTGGACAGTTGTATCTGAGATAAGTAGAAAAGGAATAGCAGCACCCCAGGGAAGAGTTTAAAAATTTAGAGACTTTAAATAGAGCAATAAGAAACCACTCACTTTCAAATTTAAAAAAGATATTGGTGGGGCAGCTAGGTTGCACAGTGAATAGAGCACCAGCCCTGGAATCAGGAGGACCTGAGTCCAAATCCAGCCTCAGACACTTAACACTTACTAGCCATGTGACCTTGGGCAAGTCACTTAATTCCAGTTGTCTTGCCTTCTCCCCTCCAAAAAAAAGAAAAAAAGATATAAAAAAGATATTGGAAAAAATAATTACTGGCTACAGCAATGGCAAAATTAGACCAGAAAAGGCTGGTGTTAGAGGTAGGAAGTCCATTCAAGAGGTTCTTGAAATGGTTTTTAGGGTATTTAACATACCTAGAGGCCCTCATATTAATCAAGTGATAAAAATTGGGGTATTTTTGTTCATATAAAAGACAGCAAATGGGAATTAAAGTAGTCTCATATAAAGTTCATAGCCAGCTCATTCTGACATGTTGATGACAATATTTGGGCATGAATATCAATCACTGATAACTAGTTTTTTAAGTCAGATAAATCTAGTATAGGCTTATTGGTAATGGACAAATTCGGTATTGGGATAGAAACTTCTCGCTGATAATGGTAAATATTCAAAAGCATTACCTCCTGAATTGTGACCAAAGCACTGTAGGGTCTCTATTTCCAAAAGATATATAATAAAACGCATGTTGGACAATGTATTGGGATAACTGACTTTATGTTATCTTCAGTTACTACACATGCTATTTATTTTAGTGGCACAAAAAAACTCATTTCTTTTTCATAATCTAGATAATCCAGCCTCTCCCTTTCATATATCTACCCTGCACCCTCTACCCCCAAGGCTACCACAGGTTCAATGTATGTTTGGGTCACCCTCTCCTGAGAACCATTGCACATAAGCTCTAGTCATTGTTCCTTTTATCAAACCAAGTCAAAGAAAGTAATTTAAAGTAAAATACTTCAAATTATAGAGCATAGAAAAATAACAGGGGGGAAAGTCTCCCCATATACAAAGAGGTAAACTTTCCCATAGATTGACCAGTTACTAACGCAAAAAAAAAAAAAACTATGAGGAACATGCATGGCAAGGAAACATGTTAGAGGAGGTACATGCTTAAGAAACATGCATGTCCAAAACAACTCACAGTTCTGCTGCTGCATTTTAGCTGGAATGCCTCTCCATCGTTGATGTTGCCACTTGCCCCACTCCCCCACAGACCTTCTGATGTTATATAATAAGCTTCTAGACTATACTACTGAGCACTTCCTCTCTTTCATACTACCACCTGTGGTCCCTTGTGGTGTCCCTGCTGCAGTGTCAGTGTCGATTAGTCGATCTTCCACTGAACTTCTGTACTATGTAGCTCCTTCTTTTCTCATATAGAACATTTCAGCTCTTCAAGCATAAAGCTAAATTAGAGGCCATTTCTCTCTTTTATGATTTAACCCCTCCCCCCCCCCACAAATCTGCCAGCTAAGCAGCAGAATCTCAGGCTCAGATTAAATCTGCTTTTTGAACTCCTCTGATTTTTCCTGAGTTTCTGTTCCCTAAACTCAACCTGTTAATTGACATAGGGTGTAAAAATTCCTCGAACTCCTTTTCTATCTCTATCATGCCAATCATGAACCAGTCAAATCACTCAGGATATAGGAAAGAAAGAAGTTGGGTGGAACAAATGACCTTTGAACAACCTCCCTTCCAAGTCTATGTCTGCCATCCAAAGATACTGAGAGGCTCATCAATGGAAGGATGGCCACTAGATAATAAAATTTATGATGATGACCACTTAGGAAACAAACAAAAATATAAAGTGACCACCAAAACTTGTATCTTCCCTCCACTTCTGGAGCAACAGTGGCAGACTGGGGGGAAAAGTGGATAATTAGAGGCTTAGGAGGATTTGTGCCTAAGCAGGTCAACTACCCATCCAGAGCATACAGTGACATGCAGGGTGGGCGACAAGACATTAGCTACTGCTTGGCATATCCCAATGAGGCTAAAAACAGAAAAAAGGCTCCCCTGAATATCAAATATTCATTGCAGCACTTTTTGTGCTAGCAAAGAACTAGAAACAAAATAGATGTGCAATCAACAGGATAATGGATAATAAACTTTGGAAGAGAAATGAAGTGGAGTATTATTGGTCATATGGAACAAAGAATATGAAGAACTCAGAGAAATATGGGAAGACATATGAACTGATACAGAGTGAAATAAACAGAACCAAGAAAACAATATGCAAAAGTACTTCAATAATCTAAATGGAAAGAACAAAAGAAAAAAATTAAACACTATCTAATTTTAGTGACCATTTTACTCAAGAGAGTAGCTGAGAAAATGTACTACCTTTTTATTAAAGAGGAAAATAATGGATAGACTATCACACATAGTTGCTCTGTTTGGTTTTACTGGAGCTTTTTTTTTCTTTTAATCTCTCTTAAAAGGAAAGGTTCACAGAGTAGGGAAGGTGGGAGTTACATGTACACATATTATGTATGTATGTATGTATGTATGTATATGCAAAGTAATATAAAAACAAAATACATTAATAAAAAGAAAAAAGAGCCTAATGTTCTTCCTGTCTGAGAATCATAAACACTTTCTTTTTTAACATAAGTTTTTATTGATGTCTTCTGTTTCTTTGATCATCATAGTTATCCTCGGTGTCCTTCCACTTCTGCTTCTCAGAACTATCCTATATAATAGTATTTTTTTAAAGAGGAAAAAAATTTATTTCATTAAAAAAGGTCCCTCTATGTCTATACTGTGTAGTATTTCTAGCATAAGAGTGCTGAATTTTGTTAAAGGCTTTCTCTGCATATACTGAAATAATCATGTGAATTTTAGAGATTTTGGTTTTTATTATGTTGATAAGGTTTTTTTTTTTAATTTTGAACCATTTTGCATCTCTAATATAAACCCAACTTGCTCATAATGAATGACTGCTTGGATAAGTCATTTTAATCTGTTTGACAGGATTTTGTTTGAAATTTTTGGGTCAATTCATCAATGATATTGGTCTATAGTTTTCCTTCTTTGTTTTGCTTTCCCAGGTTTTTTTTTTGTTTTGGTTTGGTTTTTTGTTTTTTGTTTGTTTGTTTGTTTGTTTGCTTTTTTGCTTTTTGGAGGGAGATTGGGGTTAAGTAACTTGCCCAAGGTCACACGGCTAGGTTTTTGTTTGTGTGTGTGTCAAGTGTCTGAGGCCGGATCCAAACTCAGGTCCTTCTGACTCCTGGGCCGACAGCTCTACTCACTGCAACACCTAGCCACCCCTCTTTCCCAGGTTTAAATATTAGGACTATATTTGTCTTATAAGAGGATACTGGGGGCGGCTAGGTGTCGCAGTGAGTAGAGCACTGGCCCTGGAGTCAGAAGAACCTGAGTTCGGATCTGGCCTCAGATACTTAACACACAAACAAAAACCTTGGGTAAGTTACTTTACCCCAATTGCCCTCCAAAAAGCTAAAAAAAAAAAAAAAAAAAGAGGATTCTGGTAGGGTGCTTTCCTTCTCAATTTTTAAGAATAATCTGTGAAGTATTGGTACTAATTGTTATTTAAATGTTTGATAGACTTCTCCTGTAAATCTATCAGGACTGTTGGTATTTTTCTTTGGTAGTTCCCTTACAGCTACAACTATTTCTTTCTCTAAGATTGGATTATTTAAAGTCTTTATCTGACATTTTGATTGGTGTAGATACTTTAAATTTTTCAAAGTATTTCTCTATTTCTTTTGAATTCTCAATTTTGTTAATATGTAACTGTGTATAATATCTGCTAATTGTTGTTATTCCACCTTGTTCATTGCTATTTTTTGATATCATTTTCTGCCCTCTTCTTTTCAAGCAGATTAGCCAAAGATTTATCAATTTTACTAGTCTTTTGAAAGAGTTTTTAGTTTAGTTATCATTTCTATGGGTTTTTTTTTGTTTCAAATTTATCTGTATTGCCTTTAGTTCTTAATAACTCCTCTTTGTGCTTGCTTTATGGTTTTTGATTATTAATTCTTTTTTCTTTCCTACTTTTATCTGGTGATTTATTTCTTCCCTCTTTCTTTCTCTCTGACAAGTAGATTCCCTCTTTCCTCTTCAATTAGTCCTGTTATTGGGTTTCTTTTTTATTCCTCTTCTTTCACCCCTTTCCAAAAAGGATTTCTCTTACTCTCTTCATTATCTATTTTATCTTTCTGTCTACTTTGGACCCTCATTTTCTGGTTCCTGAGCCCTATAATTATCTAGTCTCTATTCTTTGTATTCCTCATGGAATCAAAACTTATAAGGTACACATTCTGGCTCTCCTCTCTAAGGGTCACCTTTTTTCCATTTGCCTTAAAATTTCTTCTTGAGTTCATTACCTTTCACTCTCCCAGGTGGTGTAGTGCCAGTGCAATATTCACAGCACTGATAGTGACTGTGAATATGCCAGCATAGTTCTCAATCACAAAATATAACAGATTCTCCATATAGAAGACAGAAGCAAAACATTTATTCAGACATCAGAAAAACAAATCCCAACACCAGAAAGTGAAATCCATCATAGTAGCAAAGAAGTACATGCAACATAGTAGAGCATGAAGCCACACACTCCTTTAGCCCTCCCACAAACCAACATTCACAAACCTAGCTGCTTCTGTGAGTGAGTCCTCTCCTCCCTCCAGCTCTAACTGCTCTGACTCCCAGCTTCCTGTGGGCTCTATTCCACCCTTCAGCAAACTCCTCCCACCACAGGCTTTGTGTGATTACATTCACCCTATTAGGGGACAGGGAAGATCTTGGCAGCAGGGCAGGCTTATTAAGGGTCAGGGAAGATTTTCAAATTTGCATTACCATTACAGATGCCAGTAGCCTTTGGGAGTTTTAATCTCCCCCACTCTGGAGGAAGGACAAATGATCCGTTGAAACACCAATCCCCCAGACCATATCCAACATAAAGTTCCCATCTCCCCTCATTCACCTACCACTTTGTAATGTAATCTCACAAAAAAATCATTGATTCACAGAGTGTCACCAGGTTCCGTCCATAATGCCCCAGACTCACCTCTTTACTGTTACTTCCACATTCTTTTATCTCCTTATCTTTGTGTACTTTTAGAAAGAAGTCTCTTACTAGACTGTCACTCTGTTTCTATTACTGTCCTTAACTCTTACATTCATTCACCCTTCCTGCTTTTCTGTTGTCTAGTATGCTCTAGAAGCAAATAATCTCTTTGGATTTGGCTTTCTTTCTGATAATATTTCAAAAACATCCATCTTTTTAAAAATAATTGCTTGGATTTGAAGGATGTTAGCTTAGGCTACATCCTGAATTCCAGATCTCTTCAGAATGAATTATTCCATTTCCTCCTGTGTTTTCTGGTGGGAGTCTTTGTTATTAGAATTTCCTTTCCTTTTTATATTTGAAAGTTTTTCTCCTGATTCCTTGCAGAATTTGCTTCTTCTGAACTGAATCCCACTAATCCCAAACCAGGGGTGTGCTAGAACCAGTTCCAACCAGTTCACAAGATCTGGTTGTTTTATTTTCAATGGGATCATTTTGCCTCAGATATCAGCAACTGCTACAAGTCAGGGCTCTATTTTTTTTTTTTATTGATTGTCTAGACTTAAGAAAGTAATGTAAAAATAATGTTATTAACGAAAATTAAACTTGAAAGTGTGTTGTGTGTACATTTTTTCAGAAAGCCAGTTGTTAAACATTTGCCAATATACAACTTCCACAACTCAAAATATCCAGAACTCACCTCATAATCTTCCTCCCAAAGACCCAGACTCTCCTCCTATATTCTCTATTTCTGCTAATGATACCACATTCTCCCGATTGCCTGATCTAGAAACCTCACAGATATTTCCAACTTCTCTCTCTTGTGAAGCAAGCACTATGACTTATTCATCTTTGAATTAATCATTATTTTTCATTGAAATTAGCACACTGCAAAGTCCATATTATGAAAAGAATATAAGCTTTCAGGCTCTCTACTTTGCTGCCTTGTTTCCTGAGATTCTCCTTCATTATCTTCATCCACATTTGCCATCTGCTGTTCTCAAAACAATGGAGAAGATTAATTCTGAGTTCTGATCCTGAGCTAAGAAAAGGTCTATCTATTCCTTTTTTTTTTTCCAAAAAGTGATTTTCCTCCCACGTTGTGACCCATATACAAGGACGGACTCCTTAGGTCCTCCCCACACACCCTGTCTTTCCATGTGAAAAGCTGACTTCATTTGGATTTTTACTCCTACTTACCACCAGAAAAACGTTCCTGCAGCTGCAGCCACCTGTGCCCTCATCATACTACCATCTTACCAAACTGGAGGAACAACAAAACCTTAACAAAATGTGTCACAGTGGGAAAAGCGCTGGATTTTGAGTCCCAAGATGTGGGTTAGGATTTCAATCCAACAAGCACTTTTTTAGTTGTATGTTAAAGATAAGAAAGACAAAGAAAAAAAAACAGCCTCCTTGGGACTTTTTTTTTCCTTGTGTGTAAAATAAGGATTCTGGATTAGAGGATGCCTAAGGTTCCTTGCAGTTCTAAATCCTATGAACCATTGCTAAATCTTACCATATATAACTTCTTTTTCCTTTCCTAACCTGAAATGTTATTAGATAGCATATAACATAAGCCACAGTCAAAGGTGAGAAAAGACATAGTAGCAAAATGCTATGCTAATTTATCTCCAAGGGATGCCGCTAATTTGGTGACCTGAAAGATATGGAAAGCTGGTCCCTAGGTCAGTGCAATGGGTTATAGTTTCAGAGACTAAGCTAGTGGTTAGATTTACATTTGACTTCATTGGCCCCAAGCTAAACCTTGGTGAAGTTAAGATGATGCTATCGACTATGTGACAGCATCTTGGAGTGTGACTGCAAAGGTCTTTTACATAACTAAGTTGTGTTTTGAGATGTATGGATATATTCTCAACACCACTGATAAAAATACCTCCTATGCACATTGCTTTAATTGTGCCCCCTACTCCTTAACAATCTACAATCATGTCCATTGTTCTTCAGATGGAGATGGAACTCTTCACCCTTGTGATAATGCCATAAGTATTTGTTGAAGGAAAGAATTGTGGCCCTTTAACTTACAAATTCTTGTGCTCCTCACTTACCCAAGGACTCCTTTTTAAAAAGTTAATCTTGTACTCTCTTTACTGTGGTAAAGGACTTAGTCACAGCAGATGACACCATGCAGTAAGTGGGTAAGGGTCTGAGGGCAAAGTGGTTACCAGACTAGGGGTATATCCATCTGTTTCCTTAAAAATATTGTTAGACTAGAAAATATAATCAGGTTCCATCTACCTTCTGATCACTTTGTCATTTTGGGGGGAAGGAAAACCCCAAGTTCTAAATCAAAGTTTTGACCCCTTTCCCAGATAATAATAGTTGCACAATGAAAACCCGTAGTAAATAGCAAAGAACTCCATTTATATCAATAAAATCTACATTGTTTTATTTCTTCTTCACCCATACTTATGCCCTCAATTTCTTTTTCTTGCTTGTTTCACCCCAATCTTATTGGAAAGAGTCTAGTTTATCCCTGTGACTTTAATGTTGGCTTTTGTTTTATTTATCTCCTTTGTTTATTTTATTATTTTATTTTTTATTTATTTATTTTGTTTTATTCATCCACATGTCATTTATCATGTTAAGGAAAAGTTCATTTTTCATATGTTTTCTAGTGTTTTTACCAAAAATAGATGTATTTTGTCAAAAACTCTTTTTTGCCTACTAGTATGTTGTTTTTTCTTATAATATGACTAATTAAGTTTATAGTTTTCCTAATATTAAACCAACATTTCACCCCTGATAAAAGTTCAATCTGTGTTAATTTTTGGATATTTTTAATCCTCTTTGCTAATATTTTATTTAAAATCTTTGCATCAATATTCATTAGAGCTATGTCTGAAGTTTCTTTTTCTGTTTTGACTCTCCTTGGTTCTGGTATCAAAGCCATATTTGTGTCATAGATAGAGTTTGGTAAGATCTTTTCTTTTCTTATTTTTGCAAACAACCCATACAGTATTAAAATTACTTGTCTTTTTAATGTTTGGTAGAATTCAGTTGTGAATCCATCTGGTCCTGTTTTGTTTTTTTCTTTAAGAGTTCATTTATGACTTCTTTAGTTTCTTTTTCTAAGATTGAATTGCATAAATTCTTTATTTCTTGTTCTGTTGATCTGAGATTTTATATTTTTGCAAGTATTAATATATTTCATTTGATCAGGTTTGTTGGCATAGAATTGAGCAAAATAGGTTCTAATAATATCCCTTGCTTCTTCATTTGTTGTGAATCTTTTTTCATTTTTGATAATCATAATTTAGTTTTCCTTTCTTTTTAATAAAATTTGCTGTTTTTATCTTTCCCCCCTGGCAAAAAAAGCTCATGATATTATTTATTCAATTTATTTTTGCTTTTGATGTTCTTCATGTGTTTCTTGATTTTCAGGATTTATATTTTGATGCTTTTATTCAGGGGGGTTTGTTTGTTTTATTAGTTTTATTAAGGTTTTATTAGTTGTCTGACCAATTCATTGATCTGTTCTTTCTCTTTTTTTGTTACTGACAATACTTGAAGATATAAAAAATTTTCCTTAAGAACTGCTTTGATTGCATTCCAAAAATGTTTGGCATGTTGTCTCATTGCCATTATCTTTAACAAAATTATTCCATCATTTCTATGACTTATTCTTTAATCCATCAGTTATTTAGAATCAAGTTATGTAGTTAACAGTTGGTTTCTACTTTCTTTCTCTTTTTTTTTTCTTTTTTGGAGAGGGGAAGGCAAGGCAATTGTGACTTGCCCAAAGTCACATAGCTAGTAAGTGTTAAGCGTTAAGTGTCTGAGGCCAGGTCCTCCTGACTTCAGGTCTGGTGCTCTATTCACTGTGCCACCTTGATGCCCCAACAGTTGATTTCTAATACTTTTTTCTGTTGCCCATTATTGAATAGAATTTTATTGCATCATAGTCAGTAAAGGATGTGTTTAATATATCTGATTTTGTGAGGTTTTATGCCCTAATACATGGGCAATTTTTGTGAAGCTACTATTCACAGCTGATAAATATGTTTACTCCTTTGTATTCTTATTCAGTAATAACCAGAGTTCTATTATATCTAACTCTTTTAACATTTTATTCAGATCCTTAACTTCTGTTTTTTTTAATTTAACTATAGCTAAAGGTGTACATTAACCTTTTCAACTATTACAGTTTCATTGTCAATTTCTCCTTATAAAAATTTTCCTTTAAATATTTAATGCTATGCAATTTGGTGTATATATGCTGTGTTAAAATTAATTCATTGTCTGTAGTACTTTTCCAAAAAGTAGTTTCTCTGTTGTCTTTTTTAAGTCTAGTTTTGCTGTTGTCTTGATTAAAATCATAATTGCTACCCTTGCTTGTTTTTAGTTCAGCTGAGGCATAACAGATCTTGCTCCAACTCCTTATTTTAACTCTGTATGAATGTTTGTTTCAACTGTGTTTCTTATAAACAACATATTGTTGGATTCTGCTTTCTAATTTATTCTGTTATCTTCTTCCATTCTGTCGGTGAGTTCATCCCATTCACATTAATATTTAATTGTATATTTCCCTCCATGTGGTTCTTCCATACATTTTCTTCTCTTTGCTCCATGCCCTCTCTTTATTTCAGGCTATTGCCTTTTCTTTCTTTCATTTTAACCTCCTCTTCATGATCTCTCCCAGGTTAGACTTTATTTTGTTTATGATTAATACCTCCCTCAATCAACCTTTCCTCTTATTCTGCCCTTTCCTCTCTTCCTGTTCCTTCCTGTATCCCTGTTGAGTTGAATGTATTTCTACAATATAATCTTTGTGTGTGCATGTGTGTGAGTGTGTGTTCTGCAGTAACTTACTTAGTAAGTTATTTTTGGTTGTATGCCTATATCTTGCCTTTCAAAATATCCCATTCCATGTTTTCTATTCCTTTTTAGTGATCCCTACAAAAGCTTGTATGATCCTGACTAGTTCCTCAGTATTTGAATTTCTTCCAGCTATTTACAATATCTTCTCTGATCTGGAAGCTCTGGATCTTGTCAATGATTGACATTTCTGGGACTTGTCATTTTGGGGCTTCTTTCAAGAGGTGATTACAAGATTCTATTTTCACATCATCCTCTTATTTCAATATACCTGAATAGTTTCTTTGAACAATCTCTTAAAATATGATAGCCATGTTCTTTTTTGATGATGTATTTTAGATAGTCAAATGATTAAGTTATTTCTCTATGATCAACTTTCTAATTCAGTTGTTTTTTATATGAAGTACCTTACATTTTCTTCTATTTTTCCAATCTTTTCTCTTTATTTTAATATTATTTGCTGCTTTTTAGAGTCATTAACTTCTACTTTTTCCATTCTAATGTTTAGGAAGTCTATTACTAGGGTAAGATTTAAACCTTTTATTCAGCATTCTTCATTTTTTTTTTCAAGGCTCTGCTCCATAGCTTTCATTTCACTTATAATATCATTTTTCTCTTTTTCTTTTTTTTATTTCTTGCATTTCTGGCCATTGGACCCAGATGGTTCTGGAGGAGAAAGTAGGAATAGTGACTCTGCATAGCCCTCTCTCACTTAAAAAAATTCAGTTGCAAGTCATGGTATCACCTCTTAGAGAACAAAGGACAAGCAACAACAACAACAGTTCTTGTATTATTTCTTCAAGGAATTCTAATTGATTTCATATGCAAATTTTTTCTTTGAGATTTTGCTTGTGGGTGGGGATTTTTAAATTTGCTCTTTTTTTATGAGTTTGTGTCTTGAACATCATTGGCATCATAACAATCCTTTATCTTTGTTGTTCATTACTCATTTAGATGCAGCTAGGTGGCACAATGGATAGAGTACTGGGGCTTAAGTCAGGAAGAATTGAATTCAGTTCTGGCCTCAGACATAAGCTAGCTGCAAGTCACTTAATCCATTTTCCTCAGTTTCCCCATCTGTAAAATTGGGATAGCCTATTTTGTGAGGATATTGTGAGAATCAAATGAAATAATAATTGTAGAGTGCTTATGCCTGGAATATAGTGAGTGCCATATAAATGTTAGTTATTATGGCTATACCTTGCTTTATTGCTCTTCCCTTTATTGCACTTTACAGATATTGCATTTTTTTTAGAAACTGAAGATTTGTAGCAACCCTGCATGAAGCAAGTCTACTTTGCCATTTTTCCAACAGCATGTGCTAACATTGTGTCTCTATGTCACATTTTGGTAACTCTCCCGATATTTCAAATTTTTTCATTATTATTATATAGTCATCTGTGGTCATGTTCTTTAAAGTTACTATTGTAATTGTTTGGCGCACCACAGAATGTGCCCTTATAAGACAGCAAACTTATTTGATATATGTGCATGTTCTGCCTGCTCCACCAACCAGTGGTTCCCCATCTCTCTCCCCCTCCTTGAGCCTCCCAATTCCCTGAGACACAACAATATCGAAATTAGGCCAATTAATAACTCTACAATGGCCTCTAAGTGTTCAAGTGAAAGGAAGAGTCAATCTATGTAACCTTGAGTTAAAGTCTGATTGGACTATGTAACCTTCATTGTCTTATTTTAAGAAATTGCCAGAGCCACCCCAGTATTCAGCAACCACTACCCTGATCAGTCAGTAACCATCAACATTGAGGCAAGAACTTCCATTAGCAAAAAGATAATGAACTGCTGAAGGTGCAGATGATGGTTAGAATTTTTTTAGCAGTACAATATTTTTAATTAAGGTATATACTTTTTTTAGACATAATACTATTGTATATTTAATGGACTACAGTATAGTGTAAACATAACTTTTACATGCACTGAGACACTAAAAAATTTATGTGACTCACTTTATTGCAATATTTGCTTTATTGTGGTGATCTGGAACTGAACCCAATATCTCCAGTATCTCCAAGGTATGCTTGTATTATTATTTACTGATGTGTTTTTAAATTCTGAGTGTTCAATGGTATTTCTTTTTCTTCTTCTCTCTGACGTTCTTCTACTCTTCAAAATCCTAACACAGATCAGATTTTCCTTTTGCCTCCATAGATCTTTTTTTCAATTTCTCTCCATTCCCTCCTCTCTTCCCACCCATCCCTTACCCCTTGTTTTAAAGCTCCTCTTTCCTTTTATTTTCTTTTTAGGAAGATATTATATGAAAATTAATTCAATAAACTAAGAATATTTTACCTGGAAATGAAAAAGCTTAAGGAGGCAATGATATTTGTATTCGCATATTTGAATATCAGCCATGGGGCAGCTAGGTGGCACAGTGAGTAGAGTGCCAGCCCTGGAGTCAGAAGGACCTGAGTTCGGATCTGGCCTCAGACACTTAACACACACACAAATAAAAAAAAAAAAACCTAGCTGTGTGACCTTGGGCAAGTTGCTTAACCCCAATTGCCCCCCAAAAAGCAAAAAAAAAAAAAGATGAATATCAGCCATGAAGAACCTGTATTAGACATTCTGCTTAGCCCTTGTGAGAAAAGCTAGGAGTGATGGATGGAAGTTTTAGAAGTAGATTAGTCTTGGGCATCATGCCAGAAGACCTGGACACCTCTTATAAGAGTCCATAAGCCTCTTATAACCTGGGAAGCATATTTTTTTAAGCAATTGGGGTTAAGTAACTTGCTCAAGGTTACACAGCTAGTCATTATTTATGTGTAGGTGCTCATTTTCTGAGGCCGGATTCGATCCCGGGTCATCCCAACTCCAAGGCCACCGCTCTTACTCACTGTGCCACTTAGCCGCCCCTGGGAAGCATATTTTCAATAGGTTTTCTCAGTTTCATGAGTAAGCATCCCCCTATTCATGAGTCTCTACCCTGCTACTTTCCAGAATTGTTCTTTTTCTATGCTTTCGTTCCCCATCTGACCCAGATAGGATCCCTACCCCAGGGCTCATGATGTAATACCTACACTCTGTGAAGGACTATAATTCTGCAAACTGCATCTTTTAACTGTATGTTTTGTCTTGTTCATAATAGAAATGCAAGAGCAGACCCTCATTTGAGATACTCTCCTTGAGAATCATTATTAGAATATTCTAGAATGCTTTTTTTTTACTTTGTGATACTAACAGGACTGGGTTCAGAATTTGTCACCAGCATATTCAGCTAGACCATCACATCACCTCATGTGTTCACAAACCTAATCAAAATTAAAGATGTCCAATGATGGCAGGCTCCAAACCAAGTTCTAACACTCAATACTTTGTCCTCCAACCACCCAAATGAGGATTTAACTACTTCATGGAAGACCCATACATCCTTCCAGGGGCAGGCACTATGCTGTGATGTGCCTTAGTGTGTTTGGGAGTCTGGGGTCCAGAGGTCCTGACCAGTACTATTGCTGATAAGTAGCATTAATCAACCAAGTGGTGAGTGTAGACTTCTTCCTTGAGTGAAAGTCCAATTGGACTAACCTGGCTGAGATATCTAGCACTTTGTTGGCTCAGTCATATTTGCATAACTTGATTTAAGTAAAAAAAATTCCTAAATTATAGTTACAGCAAAGTGGCATATTCTATCTAGGGAACAAATGGGTTCCCTTATATTGGAGGGATTCATACAGAGTATGGACAAAGCATGTTATATAGGAAAGAGATCTTCAGGTTGAACTAAATGACATCTGAGAACTCTTATTCTGAGATTCCATAACTCGTAGGGGCACAGGATCAGAGGATTAAGAGATGGAAGAGAGCCTCTTATTTTATAGGTGAGAAGACTGAAGCCCAGAAAGGTGAAATCATTTGCCCAAGATAATTGAGCCAGTAACTGTCTAAGCAAGATTTGAACCCAGGAACCAATGGTATTAAGGGTATTCATCTAATAAAAGTCTACATTTACTGATTACCTATAACCACATGAATGCAATTTTCAATACCCTATATTTAAGAGGCTACTCTGTGCAAGGCAATGTATTAAGTACTAGGATAGAATGATAAATACAAAGCAGTCTTTTCCCTTAAAAATCTTAAATTTTACTGGAGCAAGATAAGTAAAGGCAATTTAAGGAGGGAGAGAGAGACCACTAACAACTGAGGGCATCAGAAAAGGTTTCCCATCGGCAGTGGGACCTACATTTACCCTTGAAGAAAGCTAAAGATTTTTAAATGAAGGGGATGAAGTTTACTAGTTGGTGACCTGGGCTAACTTAATCTCTCTCAAACTTGGTTTCCTTTACTATAAAATGTGGGTAACAACTTTATAGGGTTGTTGTGAGAACCGAGTGAGATAATATATGTAAGGCAATATGCAGACCTTAAATTAGTATATAAATGCCAGTTGTTACCATCATCATTGCTATGATGATTATGATTAATTTAGGAGAGCTTGCATAAAGACACAGAGATGGAAGATTAGATGTCAACTTCTGGGAACTGCCTGATTTTAGCTGAAACACAACAAAAAAACAAAATTATGAGTGAGAGGTATGAAATGCAGTCCTAAATACGAATTTTTTTACTTTTTTGTATACAAGGTATTATCTTTCCTGATTTAAAAACATAATCATTTTAATTCCTTAACTGGAAATACTAGTATAAATAAAATAAATGCTTTTCAAATATTCTATTTCTAAATAAGAAATGTAAATATTCATCCCCATTCTATGAAGGTTGGTGGGAAGGTAGGTTGGGAAGAAGGTGGGGGGGAGTTCTGAGGAGAGCCAGCATAAGGCTACCACTCAGACGAATGCTTGAGCAAACAGATGGGTCCTCCACTGTGCCCTGAAGGCAAACAGACATGGGCTCTGTTGGACCACTAGGAGGGAGGAAATTCCAGAGTCATGTTCCCATCTCTGAGAATGCCCTGCCCCTGGGTCCCTAGACTTCAAACCTTCAGCAAGGTCTGTTTGCTCCTTGATCTCCAGTGCCATGGGAGAATTGGAGGAGAGGGCTGTCTCCAGAGCACCCAGTACTTCAATTCTATTTGACTTTATAGATGAAAGCAAACACCTTGAACAGCTAGGCAAAGAATATTGGAGGCTTGGGAAGGCTGTGCAGCACAGGTGTTACACACTCCACAGGATATGCAAAGGCTTTGAAAAACCTCTCTGTAATATAACAATGTTTTTAAATGATGGTAGAAAAATCACTTCTTATTGTCCTTAACTGCCACTGTTCCAGAGCTTAAGCTTCTCTCAAATCCTGCAAAAAACACTCAAGGCTTTTTTCACCTCTATCTCTCATGCTTCATCAATGAACTATGTCTACTAGTTAAACTCTGCCCACTCCAGGCATAGCATAACATCAGGTTTTATTGCTAATTTCATTTGCAGTTGCCTAATTTCTGTTGACACATAATGATCATGCTTTAAGGAATTAAGATCCTCTAGCAAAAGGCCTTTTAAAAAAAGGCAAAACAACAAATCAATTAGTTGCAGTTATAATAAATAACAATTATCAATGATAACCACAGAACAGAAAGATTAAGATTCTGGAGTTTCCATACCTTTTGGTAATTCACCAAGTAAAATTATATGACCCAAAAATTATAAAATAGAGGTGTTTTAAAACTCTTTAATTTAACAGACACCTGCCTTCACAGAAAAAAAAAAGATTTTTTCCATACACTAAAAATATATTGCAAATATCTATATTTAACTGTTATCTTTGTTAACAGAATAGACTCAGACACTACAAAACAATAACATAGAAGCTATTTCCATTTCATTTAGGAATTCTATCAGATAGTCAAACCTCTAGTTTCAGAAACATAGACCAAAAGCTAAGCATTCTGCCACTGAGAATTTCCTGTTCATCCCTATATGACTACAGGATAAGCCCTAAATCACCACAGGTCAGCTCCTAACAAATAATAAAAAAAATGAATGGGCGTAGGGGAAGGTTCTATAAATTTAGTAAGTTTGGGGGGGATGAGAACTGTGCACACTACAAGAAGGAATGGCAAGGAATTTACACACTCATTCATTCCTCCGGAGCATCACCATCAAGGAAAAGAAGGAACTATTGAGAATGATAGGGAAACCCTTTTTTTTCTGCCTCTAACAACAGAATAGAGAAACAAGCCTGACCATACTGACTGTCCACCCCTGTGTTTAGGAAAGGCCAAACAAATTATAAGGGGTTAGTTTATGTCTTCCTAAAAATATATTTCTATGACTTCTTTGAGCATTGACACATTTTTAAAATAATATTTCTATGCTGCCATCTAGTGTATTATTTGGGTAACACAGACAAAATATGTGAGGTAATGCCTTGGACTAAGTTAAAGGCTAAAAGAATTTCTAAAAAGAAAAAGGAGGGAGGGAGAGAGGGAAGGAGGGAAGGAAGGAAGGAAGGAAGGAAGGGAGGGAGGGAGGAAGGAAGGAAGGGAGGAAGGGAGGAAGGGAGGAAGGGAGGAAGGGAGGAAGGGAGGAAGGGAGGAAGGGAAGAAGGAAGGAAGGAAGGAAATTTTACTAGAAACAGGAAATTCCTATTTGATCAATGAGTTAGAGCCACCTACCAGAATGAAAATATAAAGTTGGTATGGAGGGCACACTACTTCACCCCTGATTGTGTTAACCAAGCCTGAAGAACGCGGGATATTTTGATAGTTTGTCCCAATGTCACTACTCTGCCACAGAAAAGATATTTTAAGGCAATACTTGAGAGATATGTAATCTAATCAGTGGGGGCTAGCCCTCCACAAAGGAAGATTGCAACTCCTCTGTGATTTAGCATGTGACCTACAAGATTTGCTGAGGCAAAAAAATCAACAACAACAACAACAACCCAAAATAAAACAAACAAAAAACCAATTACCCTGCAGTCAACTGAATAATGAGCTTCTCTGGACTTAGCTAAGCTGGTGCATGGAAAAGACATACAATCAATCCATCTCCCAGCCCATCCTTGGAGCCTCTCCACCTTTCGAGGATTTGTCAGAGTTTGTTCTTCTTGGCCAAAGCCCTGGAGAACATAGGTTCACCTCCATACAATGAAGAGACATTACAGTAGGATTTTAGTAGAACTTCTTTAAAAGGAAAAATCAATTTTCTTATATAAAGAGCATTATCTCTACCACTCAGAGTTGAACTTTGAGAGGAAAAGTCATAACACTTATTCTCTCTAAATTAACAGGAAGGTTACACTTTGAGGATAAATCTACAACCATTTCTTCTGCTCTGGACATCAACCCTCAGGTTGCCAGTTACCATTAACTACCTTTGCAAAGGCTTTTTGTCTTGCTTTCTTCGTTTGTGGAAGAATCTGTCATGTCAACAAGTCTTTATTAAGCACCTATTTTATGCCAGGCAATGTGCTATGCTCTGGGGATACAAAGAAAGATAAAAACAGCCCCTGCTCTCAAGGAGTTCATACCCTGATGAAAAGAGAACATGCAAACAACTAGGTACAAACAAGATACATACAGGATAAATTGGGGTTAGTCTTAGAGGGAAGACACTGGTACTAAGGAGGATTGGGAAAGGCTCCTTGTTAGGGATGGGACTTTGATTAGAAAGAAGTCAGGAGATAGAGGCCACTGAGATACAGACTCAAAGATGGGATATCTTGTTCAAGAAATAGCAGGGGGGCGGCTAGGTGGCGCAGTGAATAGAGCGCCGGCCCTGGAATCAGAAGGACCTGAGTTCGGAGCAGACCTCCGGACACTTAATCCACACAAACAAAAACCTAGCCGTGTAACCTTGAGCAAGTTAACTAACCCCAATTGCTTTAAAAAAAAAAAAAAAAAAGAAATAGCAGGGACAGCAGTGTCACTAGATTGAGAATACTTAGAGGGTAGTAAACTATAAGAAAACTGAAAATGTAGGCAGGGGCCAGGTTGTGAAAAACTTAAAAAGTCAAATTGGAGGGTGTTATACTTTATATTGGAAGTAATAAGGAGACATTGGTGTTTATTGAATAGTGAGTAAGAGGGAACATGGTCAGACGTGTACTTTAGGAATATCAGTTTGATAGCTAATGGACTTAAGTGGGGAGAGAGACTTGAGGCACAGAGACTAACTTGAAAGTTATTACAAAAGTTCAAGCATGAAATGATGAGGGTATGTACTAGGCTTGTGGCAGTGTCAGATGTGAGAATGGGGAGTATATGAGAGAGTCTACAAGATTAAATCAATAAGATCTGAATATGGGGATGAGAGAGCAAGGAGTTGAGAATGACACTGAACTTGCTAGTCTGGGTGAATGGGTGGATGGTAGTGTCCTCAATAGTAACAGGAAAGTTAGAAGGAAAGGAAGGGTTTTAGGGAAAAGATAAGTTCAATTTAAGGTGACTGTGGGACACCCAGTTCAAGATGTCCCATGAGAAATAAGTGATGCTCAGAAGAGAGGTTAGGGCTAGATAAATAAATCTGAGAATCATCTGCATAGAGATGATGTAACAACAATGCAATATTCACAGCACCCACAGTGACTATAAATATGCTGGTGTAGTTGTGAATCACAAAATGTAACAGGCTCTCTGCATGGAGGACAGAGTCAAAGCATTTATTCAAATACCAGAAAGCTGAGTCCCAAAACCAGAAAGTCAAAGTCATTACAATAGCCATGAAGTTGGTACACATTGTTAATACAGTGAACACCCACATTCCCAAGCCTTCAAAACAAAACAGGCTCTATTAGGCAAAGATCCTCCTCTCCCCACTCACTCCCTCAAGCAAGGATTCTCCTCTCCTCACTCCCGGTAGCTGCTCCTCCTCCATGCTGCTGGCTCCCAAAAGTTCTGGCTCCCAGCAGTTCTCATTCCCTGCAGTTCTCAGCAAAAGTTCTGGCTGGCTCTCAGAAGTTCTGCCACTACCAGTTCTGTTCTTAAAATATCTTCTCTCTCTGACCTGGGCCTCTCCTTATCCATGATATTAGCTCTTCCCTGCCCCACTCCCTCCTGCCACATCAGCAAGTTCATCCCACCATGGGATTCACAAGCTCTGGGCCTCAATACCTGATACAACCATGAACCCTAAACTAAGTGCTAAGTATCTATTAGCCTGCCAATACAAGGGGCATAGAAGATCTTCAAATCCCATTGCCATAACAGATGATCAATGGATCCTTGAGATCTGATAAGATCACCATCATCAGTGATATATTACAGGGAGCCTTAGGTCATATCTATGGGTAGTGGTGATGACCTGGATAAAGATCTGGCAAAGGAGATAAGAAGGAGCAGAAGGTGGTAAAAAAAAAAGTCACTCCTCCCCCATATGCATGAACACAAAACCCTCTCTACAATGCTTCCATATCTGTCCTTGGCCCCAGGCCCCCATCCCTACAGAGACTGATGGATGAAATCAGGAGACAGAGAGCATGCTATTGTGGCAAGCTTCCATGTGAGCAGGGATTAGGAGATATACTTTAAATGCTCATAGGTAACTTTCTACTTAGCTTTTTGCAGCCAGTACATCAGTAGCTTCAAATCCTGTTAAACTTTGGCGGGGACATGGGATAGGAGGGTGAAGTAGAAAAAGATACTCCTTCAAACTATCACTTACCAGAACCTGGAAGTAGCCTCTAGAATTCACAGAGAATTGTATATATATAATGAGATGCTTACAAAAGTAGGCATACACAACACAAATAGAAGTGTAACTAGCATGGAGTAAAAAGGGCTTTGTCCCAGAGTGCCATCCTCTGAGGGGAAGGGAGATTCTTCTTTGGATCACTTGTGGACCACTGTCCACTGTCTCCATGCCATGCTTTCATCTACTGCCTTTCTGTACCCTATCCCAAAGTATTATTGTCATGGTTACCCCTCTTTCAGAGCCCCCTGTCAACTCCTACCCAAACTCCAAAGTGATAAAAGACTAACCCTTCTCCCCGTGTAACTGCTTCTGTTAGCAAACCATCCTCTCCTACCACCAGCACTCCCCACCCCTGCCAAAGGTTCTTACCCTAGATTAAAAATAACATAGATTCCATTTTTAGGTTTTGTCTTCGACAAGTTTTTAGCCCATTGCTCCCACTTTTTCTTCCCCATCCTTCACCTTGGTGGCCTAATAGGACTTGAAGCCTCCATGTTTTTCTGTAAATGGCATAAATTATACTTCGTAGGTATGGTAAGGAGGGGGCAAAAAAGAAGGAAAGAAATATCAAAGTGTGGAAAGCAGAATTATCACTCACCTGGAGAGTCATTCTTTGGCAGTATCCTTTTTCTAGGATGTGAGTACAAGTTCTTTAAGGGAATTGTAATGAACCTTCATAGTCTTAAACTTGGGGTGGAGGAAGGCATATTCCCATTCTCTATTTACCAGACCACAGCATTTTTCCACTAGCCAGTCTTCTGATTATAATAGGCTTTTAATAGGCATTTACCTGGAGTATATGGATTGTTCAGGGAGGACTAGCAGTCTGGTATGAGGGCTTGCTGAGCCCTTTTTCAGGGCTGCTCATCCACCTTCGGGGTCCACCTGTCATCCCACTCTCATCTGTGGCTACAAGAAGCTGTAGCATGACCTAGTCAAAATGCCTATGCAAATGGGCTAAACTAGGTCTGTAACTGACAGGCCTCAAACCCATCAGTGAGTTAGGGGGGTGTCTACCCCAAGCATATGAAGACTTCCCTCAGCAGAATGGGAAGATGAGAACAATTTGTTCCAATGGCCATGAAGGCAGCTGAAGCAGGCATTGTGGAGCTTGATCAGACATCAAAGATAACAAGGCCACCCACTGCATTGTCTGCCATCACCAGTCATCCTGACTCCCTGTCTTGTCACAGGACTTCAATGACTCTAGAAGAGAAAATGAGGCTGACAAGTCTGTGCAACTGCCTCACCTAAATCCAATTCACAAACAAGACATACAAGTCATCACCCTGTGATGTCACTGATCCTCTTTAAAAACAAAGGGACGAACAACAATAACATTAAGTAGCTACTCCATGTTATTATAATACTGTATTAGGTGCTAGGGATTCAAAATGAAATAGTCCCTGCCCTCAAGGAGCGTGTGTTCTATGGGAGAAGATAATATGCACACACAGAAATATGCATAAAACATATATGAAATAAAACAAGGTATTTTGAGAGCAGAAGAAACTAACAGTGGGATTTCAAAGGAAACCAGGGATTGTAAGAGATAGAGATATATCCCAGGCAAGGAATGGGAAGTGGAATATCACATGTGAGAAACAGCAAGAAGGTGAGTTTGACTGGACCAGTCAGTGAGAGAAGGAAAGTTGTTTTTTGTTGTTGTTGTTGTTTTTGTCTTTTTTAATATGGAAAGGTAAGTTGGAGCCACATAATGAAGGCTTTAAATGCCAAACAAAAGAGTTTGCATTTGATCACAGAGGTACGAGGGAACCACTAGTGTTTATTGGGTAGGGAATGATATGGTCAGATCTATGCCTAAGATATAAGATAAATCATTTTGGCAGCTGTGTGGAGAATGGATTGGGGAGGGAAGAGAAGAGAGGAAGCAGAGAGACCAATTAGGAGGCTATTGAAATGTAGAGAAGAGAAGAGGGAGCTCAATTATGCTTAAAATGGCACTGACTTTTGGGAAACCCTGTACATTATTTGACAGTAAATATGTCATTTCAATCATCCAATGTGTCACAATAACAACAGCATTTTTATAGCACTTGTGATGGGCCAAGCACTGTGCTGACAAAGTACTGTATAATTACTACCTCATCTGGTCCTCACAACAACCCTGGAACCCCATTTTACAGGTGAAGAAACTGAAGTCAAGTGACTTGTAAGAGACTGGATTTGAACTTGGGTCTTCCTGACTCCAAACCCAGTGCTCTACCCACTCTACTACCTAGCTGCCAACTAGAACATTTCCCATTATACCATGCCTAGAGTCTGGAGGTACTTGAGTTTAAAACTCATTTCTGCTTCTTAGTCGCTGAGTGACCATGAGCAAGTCACCTAATCTCACGAGATTTCTCTTCTCTTCTGTTCTGAAGTCTCCTACACCATAAACCCTTCCCTCCACCTTCTCAGCTGAGGATCTTGTTCCTCACCTACTAATGCTCCTCCTCTCCTCTCCATTTCAATCGCCTCCTAATTAGTTTCTTAGCTTCAAGTCTCTTCTTTCCCCCCCCCCACCCCCCGCAATCCATTCTCCATACAGTTGCCAAGATATTTTCTTAAGCACAGTTCTCACCATAATATTCCCTACTTAAGAAATTCCAGTGGTTCCCTGATACCTCTATGATCCAATACAAATTCCTTTGTCTGACTTTAAGTCTTAAAGCTTAAGTCAAATTTAAGTCTTAAGTCTTCAAAGTCTTTAAGTCTTGAAAGTTTAAAAATAAAACTGCACTGACTTTTTAGAAACCTTGTATAGAAAATAAATTCATTTTGAAGAAATTTTTAAAAATTATATTTTAAACCAAGCCTCCACTTCTTACCTGCAATGGAAGTACAAGGGATACTCAGAGAATTAATCTGTAGCAGGAGTGAACTGGAGATAAAAAAATCTAGTGTGAACATTTAAGCCTTAGAAATAGGCAAGTACATGTAGAACCTATATCAGATTACATGCCATCTTGGCAGGGAGGGAGGAGAAGAGAGAGGAGGAGAAAAATCTGAAACTCAAAACCTTGTGGAACTGAATGTTGTGAACTAAAAATAAATAAATTTAAAAGGAAAAAAATAAATATGCAAGTACAACAAATTGGGGATTGATTTATTTTTCTGTTGATTGTCTAGACTTTAGAGAGTGATGGAAAAATATTAATAGTGACGATTGGAAAGGAAGGAAAGAAAAGAAGGAAAAAATATGCATGATAACTTTATTATATATTTAAAAGGAATAGTAAGTTATACATAATAGATTTGAAGTTTCATGGGCATTCATCTTTTTTATGGTACTATGTTATGGAATTGCTTGTTTTATTCCATAAATTTAAAATTAAATTTTTTAAAAAATATTAAACTTAAAAGTGTGTTGTGTGTATTTTTAATTTTGTAGAGGGCTGTTGTAAACATTTCCTGGAACACCCCTGCCTGATAACTTTTGGACTTAGGCGGGTTCACCCCTCTTTAATCAACACAGTGAATTCCACTCCTGTAGGGATTCACTATATTAACACCCAACTCAGTATAACACTTAGCAAAGACATCCAATCAGCTTAGCATACTGCTCCCAACACTCTCCATGCCCCCTGCCCCCTTTGCCCAGCCCTACTGGTAGCAAGGATTATAGGTCTGCACCACCACACGGAAAAACATTTTTAATCTAGGTACAAATATATCTTCTAAGATGGCTACATTTGCCTACAACAATCAGTTAGGTTTTTCAATATTATAGTCCTTTGATGCTTTGCATTTTAAGGGACTGAGCTTGATTAGACAATGAATACAGACATGCATAGGATCTTCATTCTTCACATTCATCTATTCCAGATACCTTAAGATATCTTGCTACGTCCCCTGACGTGGCAACCACTGCCCCTTCCCCATTCATAATAATCTTTCCAGACCAGTGATCATATCTCCTTCCCCAGGTGAGTCCGTCCATTCAGTTTGGAACTCCATCATGGAGCTGAGACTGAGTAGCCAGTTCTGCCCCACCCCAAGATATTCTCATATTGCCTTCCCCAAGGAAACACTAGGTGATATAGCTCTGGAGTCAGTGAAATCTGAGTTCAAATGCAGCTTCAGACACATTTCCAGCTGTGTGAGTCTAGGGAAGTTCTTTAATCCATCTGCCTCGGTTCCCTTAACTATAAAATGGGGATAATAATAGCACCTACCTCACAGCGTTGTTGTGAAGGGCACATAAGATAATTGTAAAGCATTTGGCACATAAGAATTAATAAATTAACCATTAATAAATGCTTATTCTTTTCCCCCTAATACTTTTCTTCTTGGACATCCTCAGATCCTTCAATAGATCTTTGTTCTTTGGTCCTCTCGTGATCCTCATCATCCTCCTCTGACTATGCCTAGTGCCAGTGTAAAATTTACAGCACCAACCATGACTATAAATATTCCCATATAGTGCTCCATCACCAAAATATAGCAGACTCTCCAGATTGAGGACAGAACAAAAACATTTCTTCAGAAACCAGAAAACCAAACCCCAAAACCAGTAAGCCAATTCCATCATAGTAGTAAAGAAGTTAACAAGGCATAACAACAGAGAGCCACAGCATCCTTTAGCCTTCCAACAAATCAATATTAGATCAATATTTACTCACAAGTCTATCTGACTCCTTGCCTGAGCGTCCTCTTCCCCCACCCGTCTAATCTAGCTCTGACTCCCAGTTTCCTGTGGGCTCTGCCCTACCTTTCAGCAAACTCCTCCCATCACAGGCTCCATGTGACTACATTCAGCCTATTAGGGGGCAAAGTTTACTTTCAAAGCAGAGGAGGTCTTCAAATTCCCATTCCCATTACAATATGTTCCATTTTGTCTATATCCTCTTTAAACTTGGTACCCAGAAGTGAACAGAGTATTCTATATGTGGTCTGACTATGGTAGTCTAATGCAGAACTATCATCTCCTTTGTCTGGACTCTATGATTCTCCTAATGCAGCTTGTAATAGCATTTGCTTCTCATATTCTTGTCATAACTTCACATACTTCAAGGACCAGTCATTTCATGAATCTCTAATCAACTGCAATATAAGGTACTGTCTCCTTAACTAATAGAGAAATCCCTCTAGTCTAGACAGGTTAAATGAGTTTCTGAAGGGAAAAAATCAGTTGGAGGCCAGTCTTCTGGTGATGAACTTTGCATAGGGTTATTATCACTGGGTTGATGGTCAAAAACCTTTCTGCCTTTGATAGGAAGACACAGTGGAAAGGGTATTGCATTACAGTTAGAGGAGCTAGATTTGAATTCTGACTCTGTTGTGTTTTCTTGGACAAATCGTTTAACTATCCAGAGCATCAAATTAATTTGATTCCTCATCACTAGAGTGTAAGCAACTTGAGGGCAGGAACCTTCATTTTTGTCTTTGTTTCCCTATAACCTAGCACAATGCCTAGCACACTGTAGGAAAACCAAGATATTATATGTAAAGTGTAGCAGGCTCTTAAATGCTTGTAGACTGATTTTTAAATAGCATGAATAATAATGTGGAAAAAATAATAATTCATTCCTAGGTCTGAAAGATAAATTTGTCCATGCTCCCAAGCAGAACAATTAATCCCAATACAATATAAGATATTTGAAAAAATTAGCAAAGAGGGGCAGCTAGGTGGCGCAGTGAATAGAGCACCCGCCCTGAGGTGCTCAGGAGGAGGACCTGAGTTCAAATCCGATCTAAGACACATGACACTTACTACCTGTGTGACCTTGGGCAAGTCAATTAACCCCAAATGCCCTGCCTTCTCCCCTCCAAAAAGAAAAAAAAAGGCAAAGAAGAAAGCTTATGAAATTCCCTTTATGACACAAATATAATTTTGATGCCTAAACCAGGGAAAACAAAGACAGAGGAAAAAAAAAACTATAGGCCAATTTCCCTAATGAATATTGAAGCAAAATTTTAAATAAAATATTAGGAAGGAATTAACAGCAATGTGTCATAAAGATCATATACTATGACCAGAGGGGGTTTATAGCAAGAAGGTAGGGCTGGTTCAGTATTAAGAAAACTATAAGTATGTCAAAAAAAAATAGACAATTATATCAATAGATGCAGAAAAAGTTTTCAACAAAGTACAAAATCCATGAGAAAGTATAGCACTAGAAAGCAAAGAATTAAGTGGATCTTTTCTTAAAATTAGTAGCATCTATCTAAAACCAAGAGAACATAATATATATAATGAGCATAAACTAGAAACTTCCTCAATAAGATCAGGAGTGAAGCAAGGATGTCCATTATCACCATTATTATTCAATACTTTATTCAAAATGCTAGCTATATAAATAGGACAAGAAAAATAAATTAAAGGAATAAAAATAGGCAATGAAGAAATAAAACTATCATTCTTTGCAGATGACATGATGGTATATTTAGTGAACCCTAGAGAATTAACTAAAAAACAATTTGAAACAATTAACAACTTTAGAAAGGTTGCAGAATATAAAATAAACCCACTTTAATAATTTCCATATATTACCACCAAATCCAGTAGTAAGAAATAGAGATATTTTTATATAAAATAACTGCAGACAAAATAAAATATTTGGGAGTCTACCTGACAAAACAAATCCAGAGACTATACAAACACAATTACTTTTCACACAAATAAAGACAGCTCTAAACAACTAAAGAAACACTGATTGCTCATGGGTAGACCAAGCCAATATACTAAAAATTTCTATTCTACCTAAATTAATTTAATTATTTAGTACCATACCAATAAAACTACCACAGAATTATTTTATGGGGCTAGAAAAAATAATAAAATTTCTTTACACGAATGAAAGGTCAAGAATATAAAGTCAATAAATGAAAAAAAAAATATGAAGGAAGGCAGCCTAGCAGTTCCAGATTTCAAACTATATTACAAAGTGGTAATCATCAAAAAAAAAAAAAATCAGGCATCAGTTAAGAAATAGAGTGTTAGGCCAAGATGGCGGAGTAGAAACACCATTTCCAATGTGCTCTGCCCCACACAAATTTCAAACAATGTGAAAGGGAGCTCCGAACAACTTCTGGAGCCACAGCACCCACAGAACGGCACAGAGAAGCTAATCTCCTGCTGAGGACAGCCCAGCAGCCCTGCAGGGAGTGGCCAGCGCAGGGCTCGGAGAACAGGCAGCACAGTGCCCTGGGAACCCACAGCTCAGCCCGCAGAGCCCAGCCCAGATCCTCGGTTTTAACCCCAGGGCGGCTGGGCCTTCAGCCAGCTGGTGGAACCCCAGAACACCAGCAATTGTGGCGATTCCAGAATTATCAGCACAGATATGCCTAGGACAAAGTGAGAGGTTAGTGCCCTATGGACTTTGGGACCAGTATTTGGGGAACACGTGGCTTCCTCCCCGGGGGCAAAAAACTGCTGAAGAAACAGCTGCACAGAAGCCATTTTGCAGCTTCAGTAGTGGCTGTAGCTCCTGGTCTGCGAACTGTAGGAAGATCCAGAAATCAGTCTGGGGGTTAAGCGCTCTTGCTTTAAACTGCCTGGATCTGGATTGCGGTCTGGGGGGGAAGTTTGGGGTGGGTATCCAACTTGCCAGAGTGGGTGAAGGCTTTACAGAGGCCACCCAACTGGCGGAAGTTGTGAAGACCCCACGTTTGGGCGGAAGCTCCCCTGTCTGGTGGCAGAGTCCTACTGTGGCAACAAGCCCCAAAATCAAGTACTTAAGTGGCAATATGCCTAGGCAAACGAAACAAAATAAACAGAAAAGTTCAACATTGGACTCCTATTTTAGGGGCAAAGAGGCTCAAAGCATGGAGGAGGACTGTGAGGTCAGAACTCCTGCACCAAAAGCCCCAAATGAAAATACAAGCTGGCTACAGGCCATAGAGGACCTTAAGAAGCAGATAAGAGAAGTGGGGGGAAATTTGGGAAGAGAAATGGAAAAGATGCAAGAAAAGTATGAAATGACAGTCAACAGCCTGACTGAGGAAAATAACACCTAAAAAAATAGACTAACTCAAATGGCAAAAGAGGCTCAGAAAGGCAATGAGGAGAAGAATGCCTTAAAAAGTCGAATTTGCCAGATGGAAAAAGAATCTCAAAAGCTCACTGAGGAGATTCATTCCTTCAGAGTAGACTGGAGCAAATGGAAGCTAGTGACTTTATGAGAAATCAAGATACTATTCAACAGATCCAAACAAATGAAAGAATAGAAGGCAATGTGAAATATCTCATGGGAAAAACCACTGACCTGAAAAATAGATCCAGGAGAGATAATCTAAAAATTATTGGACTACCTGAAAACCATGATCAAAGAAAGAATCTAGAAATCATCCTTCAAGAAATTCTCAAGGAAAACTGCCCTGATGTTTTAGACCCAGAGGGGGAAATAGAGGTTGAAAGAATCCACAGATCACCTCCTGAAAAGATCCCAAAAAGAAAACTCCCAGGAATATTATAGCCAGGTTCCAGAATCCCCAGATCAAAGAGAAAATACTACAAGCAACCAGGAAGAAACAATTTCAATATTGTGAAACACAATCAGAATAGCCCAGGACCTGGCAGCTTCTACACTGAGGGATCGAAGGGCATGGAATATGATATTCCAGAGGGCAAAAGAGCTGGGATTGAAGCCAAGGGTCACCTACCCAGCAAAACTGAGTATCTTGTTTCAGGGAAAATATGGTCATTCAGTGGAATAGAGGACTTTCAAGCATTCTTGAGGAAAAAAACAGAATTGAATAGAAAATTTGACATTCAGACACAAGAAGCAAGAGATGCTTGAGAAGGTAATCAAGGAAAAGAAATCAAAAGGAACTTATCAAAGTTGGACTATTTACAGTCCTACATGGAAAACAATAACTGTGTTTGATGAAACCTTTCTCATTATGAAAATAATTGAAGAAGGGTACATGGCATATGTTCACAGGTATACATGGATAGAGGGCACAGGTTGAATTTGATGGGAAGGGATGATTATTTTTTTTTTTTGGAGGGCAATTGGGGTTGGGTCACTTGCCCAGGTTCACATGGCTGGGTTTTTGTTTGTGTGTTGGGTGTCTGGGGCTGGATCTGAGCTCGGGTCCTTCTGGCTCCGGGGCTGGCTCTCTGCTTGCTGCGCCACCTAGCCGCCCCAAGGAAGGGATGATTCTTAAGGGGTGAAGTCAAGAGGTGAGAGAGGAAAGTGGCAAGAGGAGATGGAGAGAGACAGGGTAGGGTAAACTATCTCATGTAGAAGAGGCAAGGGGAAGTAGTTGCAGGGGAGGGGAAGAACAGGAAGGCAAAAGGCAAAAGCATATTCTCATTGAAGTTGGCTCAAGGAGAGAATCACATACATACTAAATGGAATATCTTACCCTCACTCACTCTCCTGAGTAGGGGAAAGGGGGATGATGGAGGGGAGGGCATTCTGGGGAGAGGGGAGGTTAGAAGTACCCACTATCAAAGAGGGACAGGATCAAAGTAGGAATGGACCAGGTGGGTGGTGAGACAGGTGGGAGGGAAATATAAGCAGTCTTTTACAATATATCTACTATGGTAATGTTTTGCATAGATATACATGTACAACACATACTGAATTGCTTATCTTCTCAGAGGGAGTGGGTGACAAGGGAGAAGGGGAATGGATCTGAAAATCAAAGTTTTAAAATTAAATGTTTCATAAGATGTCCAGGCAGTGGGGCTCAGAGATTTACCTTGCCCTAATGGCAAAGTCGAAGGGGGTATGGGAGAAGATATGGGAGAGAGCAGATTGGATGAGGGGATATCTAGTGGGACTGCTATTCTGGGGTGGTGGGTAGGGAAAAAATGGGGGGGAAATGTAACTCATAATCTGGTGGAAATGAATGATGTAAACCAGAAGTTAATAAAGCATTTGTTTAATTAAAAAAAAAAAGAAACAGATTGTTAGACCAGTGGAACAGATTAGGTATATACTATATAGTAGTAAATGACCATAGTAAGCCAGTGTTTGATAAACCCAAAGATCCAAGCTTTTAGAGCAAAAACTCACAATTTGACAAATATTACTGGGGAAACTGTAAAGCAGTTTAACAGAGACTAGGCATAGAGAAGCATCTATAAACCAAAATAAGGTCAAAACTGGTAAATTATTTAGATATGAAAGGTGATATCCTAAGTAAAGTAAGGAAGCAAAGAAAAATGTACCTGCCAGATCTATGAATAAGGGAATAGTTTATGGACAAATAAGAGATAAAGTGGATCACAAAAAGTAGAATGTATACTTTGGATTACATGAAATTAAAAAGGGTTTGCACAAACAAAACTACTGTAGCCATAATTAGAAGGAAAGCAAGAAATAGGGGAAGAAAATTTACAGTAAGTTTCTCTGATAAAGATCTCATTTCTTAAATATGTTGGGAACTCAACCAAATTTATAAAAATAAAAGCCAGCCCCACATGGATAGATGATCAATGGATATGAACAGGCAGTTTTCAGAGAAAGAAATCCAAGCTATCGATAGCCATATGAATAAATGCTTTAAATCACTATTGATTAAAGAAATGCAAAGTAAGATAACTCTGAAATACCACCTCACACCTGTCAGATTGGCTATGATGACAAGAAAGGAAAATGATAGGTGCTAAAGGGTATGTGGAAAAATATTAGGGACACTAATGCACTATTGGTAGAGTTGTGAACTGATCCAACCATTCTGGAGAACAATTTGGAACTATACCCAAAAGACACTGTGCATACCCTTTGACACAGCAATCCTACTTACTAGGTATGTATCACAGAGTTCAAAGAAAAGGGGAAAGGACCTATATGTACAAAAACATTTATAGTAGCTCTTTCTGTCGTGGCAAACAATTAAAAATTGCAGGGATGCCCATCAATTAAAGAAGAGTTGTGGTATATGATCATAATGGAATTCTATTGTGTTCTAATGTATTCTAAGAAAGTGATGAACAAGACGGCTTTTATCTTATACAAAGTGATGCAAAATGAAATGATCAGAACAAAGATAACATCACATACAGTAACAGTAATATTATAACAATGATTAACTGGGAAAGAGTTAGCTGTCCTGATCAAGACAGTTATCCAAGACCATTCCAAAGAAGCCATGATGAAAAATGCTATTCAATTGCAGAGAGAGAACTAATGAACTGAATGTAGACTGAAGTATACTTTTTCAGATGACCTTTATTTTCCTTGCTTTTTTTTTTTGAAGGGGGGAAGGCAGGGCTTGCCCAAGGTCACATGACTAGTAAGTGTTAAGTATCTGAGGCCACATTTGAACTCAGGGCCTCCTGACTCCAGGTCTGGTGCTCTATTCCCTGTGCCACCTAGCCACACCAACCTTTTTTTTTGCTTTTCTTAGTGACATAACTAATATGATAATAAATTTTGCATGACTTCACATATATAATTAATGTTACATTGCTTAATCTTCTCAATGAGAGAGGGAGAGAAAATTTAGACTTCAACATTTTAAAAAAAATAAATGTTATAAAAAATAAGAAAGATAAGAAACATAAAGTAAATGGGGCTACCCTTTTTAGAGTGGCAACAAAATGGAATTTAAGGGAACTATCTAACAAAGCAGAATAGCTGAATAACTTACAATACATAGATATAATATTTTGCCATAAGAAATTATGAAAGGTACAATTTTGGAAAAACCTAAGAAGATTTGTATGAATTGCTACAGAGCAGATCAAGCAAAACCAGTAGAACAATCACAACAATGTTAAGACAAACAGCCAAACAGCTAAGACAAAAAAAAAAAAACAACTTTGAGAGTCTTAAGAATTCTGAATATAATGTAATGACTAGTCATGATTCCAGTAGACCAAAGACGAAACATGCTACCCACTTCCTGACATGGAGGTGATGGACCAAAGATACAGAACGAGATATTTTTAGATGTGAACAATATGGGAATTGGTTTTCTTTGACTATGCACATTTTTATAAGGGTTTTTCTTTTTCTTTTTCCCCCCACAGGGAAGGGGTTGGTACAGAAGTAAGCAGAAGAGAAAATGAATGCTTGTTAATTTTTTTAAAAAATAAAAAGGAAAATGTAATTATGAACTGCTATTACTAGTAGGACCAAATCTGCCAGAATAGCTTTGGAGAACCCATGGTCACCCCCATATGACAGTGAGGTCTTCAATGGAGGATGGAGGAGAAGGGATAGCAACAGAAACTATCAGCATAGCTAGACTCAAGGGCACCAAAAGAGATATAAAATAAAGGTCACTAGCCTACTTCCCCCACCACAGAGATGACCTGGACACAACTCACTTATGCATAGCCCAACTTCAACTCTTTAAAATAATGATATCACTGCTTTATTTGTGAGCATACTTCATCTGCATTTCTGTAAATATATCTTTTATAAGGATGTATTTTGACAGCCAGGAATTTGCTTACCATCTACAAAGAACATATACCCACTTTACTCAGCACAAAATTCCCATTAGTATCATTTCTTTCTTTCCCCAAAAGTCATAAAAAGTATTTAAGAATAAAAGTTATTGGGGGCGGCTAGGTGGCACAGTGAATAGAGCACCAGCCCTGGAGTCAGGAGGACCTAAGTTCAAATCCAGCCTCAGACACCTTACAAACACACAAAAAACTAGCTTGTGACCTTGGGTAAGTCACTTAACCCCAATTGCCCCTCAAAAAAAAAAAAAGCAAAAAAAAAAAAAGAATAAAAGTTATTAGTGAGTGACCGAATTTTTGAAAAGTATTAGGAGCTAATAACCATTTCAGGGCCCCAGTGTAAGGTTTAGGCTTGTAGAATTTAATTTACTCAGAAAAAAAAATGTGGAAATAAACATATTCAATGGGTCTTAACTTGTCAAAGGAACATTTAAGTATCTAACTGAACAACTGAACTAAATTATTTTCAGTTAGATTGATGTTGCTTCTAAAAACTTATCCTGGACACCTACATAGCAGAAATGCTTTGAATTATTCTGTTGTTTACAATCTAGGTGAACCATAGAAAATTAGGATCAAATAAGATGAAATTTGTAGTGTTTTGCAAGCCTAAAGTACTACATAAATGCCAGCTATTGCTATAAGGAACCTAGATAGTACAGAGGGGATAGCATGTTGAACTTGAAGTCAGGCAGGCCTAAGTTTATATACTGCCACAAGAATTTACTAGCTGTGTGACCCTGGACAAATCACATAACTTCATAGTCTCAATTTCCCTATCTTTTAAATGGGTATATGAATGGTGCCTATTTCGTAGGAATTTTGTAAGGACCAAATGGTATGTGTGCAAAGTGCTTTGCAAACTTTAAAGCAATATATAAATGCTAGTTGTTATTAATAGCAGCAATAATAATAACACAAACAGCATGTTGATTAAGTAGGGAGGAAATGAAATTAAGCTAACATATTTTTCAGATAACTCTTGGAAATCTAATAATCACATGGACATTAACCTGGAGCACTCAGTAATAGCTGGATATTAGCGAATATCAAGCTAACGGCTAGGTGATACAATCAAGGGAGAGTCAAGAAGACTGGAGTCAGAAAGCCCCGAATTCAAATGTGACCTCAGACAGTAGCTGTGTGATCCTAGGCAAGTCACTTGTCTTCCTCTGTTTCCTCTACTATAAAATGGGGATAATGAAAGCAACAATCTCCTAGGGTTGTTGTGTGGACAAAATGGGATATTTGTAAGGTGCTTACTCATTGCCTAACACAGAGTTGACTCAATATAGAGCTTTAATAAGACTCTATAGAATGTTGGGTTTTCCCATCCTCTTCTCTAGGCCCCCCCCCTCTCCAATCTATCCTTCATAAATGTGTTGTTAAAGTAGTACACACAGTGCATGTGTGGCCTTGTCCCACTCAAAAACCTTCAAGAGTCTATCATACAAAATACAAGATCCTTTGATTCAAAGCTCAAACTTGACTTTCCAATCTTATTTCACATGATTAATCATCATGCACTCTATGTTCCAGCTAATTTGATCTACTACTATCCTTTCTCCAAACATAGCCTTCCCTTTTCTGATTTTGCATTTAGCTATACTGTACCCCATGCCTAGAAAAGAGTGACTTCCTATCTCTCTCCCTGTTGAAATCCTTTTCTTTCAATGCTCAGTTCAGATGCCCCCTCCTAAAACCTTCTCTAATTCTTGCTCCCTCCAATTAGAAATGATTCCCCCCACCCCCTGAATCTCTCACGTCTCTCCATCCAACCTTCCACATACACTTAGATTCTTATTTATCCTACTGCTCTTTGTGTACATGTCTTATTCCACCTACTTGACTGTAAAATCTCCTCCTTGTTTCTGGATAGCCCAGTAATGTGGCTTGCCCACAGTTGTCAGTTATGTAATGCTTTTTGAATTAAGCTAAATTGTTCATTTAAGACCAAGATCTCTCACATTTGACTAGTTTCAATGTAACCTACAAATAATTAAAATTAAAAGGCAGAATGACCAATGAAACTCTAGGATACAGGCTCTCACAGTCAGGGAAGTAGATATATTTGTAACCAAATTATAGAAACAATTACAAAAGATAAAATAGGATAACTGATTACTTTGAGATAAATTATTATTTTTCTATTAATAACCAATTACTAAATTAGGATTTGGGGGTTTTCTCCTTTATTTCATCATTCAGGGAACAACCTTTCTAGATCAGTCAGTCTCTGAAGAATAGTGTTGGTGAGATTGGTTAAATCCACCAGCAACATTCTCCTTAAACTCGGAAGCAGCAACATTCTCCTTAAACTCGGAAGAGACCTTGCCCAACTAGGAGAATTTGCTTCTTATTAAAGTGTAAATAGAATCTAATCTAAGTGAATTCTAGCCCTAAAAGTATTAAACTCATGCCCTTGAAATCTCTCCTCCCTAGCCCCCCAGTTGTTCAACTTCAGTGTTCTAGTGGAGATGGATTCTTTAGTCCAGAGTGCTATAGGCAGCTGAGTTTCATGATCAAGCCTGGCTTTCTCAGCAGGAGGAGCTGAAGGCTTTCAGCCCACCTCCTTACCCACTCCTTCATTAATTGTTACCAACCAGGGTTGATCTCTGCCTAAGGGGCACCCATTTTTCTAAAGGTATTTAAGCATTCAATGATCTCAATGGTTTTGTCTTTGGTTACTGAGAACACTGACTACCAATTTATTGAATATTTGTTAGTCTAATTAAAAAAGTGATTATTAATTACCCAGACACTCTGTCTCTTGGGTTTTTCATTCATCTCAACTTGAAATGAAAAACTGTTATACAAACAAAATTTATGCACCTAGCATAATACGGAAATTGGTCTTTTCTGGGAAAAAATTTTTGTATCAAATTTCTCTAATACAAGTTTGGTATCCAAGATATTATATAAGCCACATACACACAGAACTAAAAGTCATTTGCCAATATGAAAAAAGTCAAAGCCAATATAAACAAAGAGTTCTCAAAAGAATTGCAAACTATTAAAAAGCATATGAGAAGTACTCTAAATCATTAATACGAGAAATGTAACTCAAAACCCTGCAGTTTTGTCTCATGCCCTGCAAATTAGCAAAGATGACAAAAGAGAGGATTGTCAATGTCGAAGAGTTTATGGGAAGAGAGACACACTAGTGGATTGTTGGTGGAACTGTAAATCAGCATTTTTGGAAAACAATTTGGAATTATGCAAATAAAGCAAATAACATATCTTTTGATCCAGAGATTCCACTATGAGGCTTATACCCAAAGAAACCACTGATAAGCAGAAAGTCCCCATACATTTACCAAAATGTTTATAGTAATACTGTTTATGATAGCAAAAGATTGGGAATAAAGCAAGCATCCATCACCTGAGGAATGATTAATTATTCCTGTGGTATATAAATGCAATTCAATATTACTGTGATTTAAGAAATGATTAATGATTAATATAGAAAAGCATGGAAAGATATATATGTACTGATACAAAGTGAAATAAATATATATATATGTACTGATACAAAGTGAAATAAATATAACCAAGAAAGCAATACATTCAATATAAATACCACAATATAAATGGAAAGAACCAACACACACACACACACACACACACACACACACACACACAAAATGAAGGCTATAAAATTGCAAAGAATAAGCATGGCTCCAAAGAAGAGATATGAAAAAGATACCCTTACCCCACTCCTTTGCAGAGGTGGAAGTCCATGGGTGCAAAATATGGCATATTTTTCAGACTTTTGTGATGTTATGATGATTTTTTTTTTCTCTAAAAAGTTTGTTATGTGGGATAAGCACTATGGAAGGGGAAGGAGGAAAAAGGATGAAAAAAAATTTGGTGATATAAAAAATTCAAAATGTATCAATAAATTTATTTTTTTTTCAAAATCTCCCTAATTGAATATTTCCAGAGATAATCTCCTAAATGAATAGTTCATTTAATAAGCTTGCTTTTGGGTGATTTTTAGAGTAAATCTTCAGTCTGGTGTTTCAAATATTAGATGTTCCCTAACATTTATAGTTTCCTGTGGCCTACAGAATAAAAGATAAACTCTTCAACTTGACATTTAAGGCACTACACAATCTAATTAAAACCTAGCTTTCCAACTCAGAACAATAATTCCATACTTCAACCTTCTCCTGTATCAAAGGTAAACTCAGAGATCCCTTCCTCTATGAAACCTACCCTGACCTCCCTCAGATAAATGATTTCTCCCTCTTCAAATTTCCCTGAATCACTTTGGATCTATACCTAGAATAACAGATTTAGAGTTGGAAGAGATCTTATGCGAGCTAGTTCAATCCCTTTATTTTAGAGATAAGGAAACTGAGGCCCAAGTTAAGTAACTTGCCCAGTTACATTGGTAGTAACAGAGATGGGATTTGAACCTAAGAATCAAACTCCAAAGCCAATGTCCCTTTCCATTTACCAACTGCACTGCCCTTACCGCATTCTACTTTGTATATTTATTTGTATTCATACATTCCCCCATTAGATTATAATGGGGGATCTTAAAAAGGTGTACACAGCTGAGGGGGGAGGGGTCAAGGAGTCCATGAACTTGGAACATTTAATATTTTGATATTACATTTTATAATAGTTTTTCTTCATAATTCTATTTTGTTATGCATAAAAAAACTATTACTCTGAGGGGGAGTCCACAGGCTTCATTGGAATGACAAAGAACGCGACACAAAAAAGGGTAAACTCCTGTACTATAAGCTTCTCAAAAGCATGTACGGTGTCATTTATCTATAGCAGGCACTTAATATTTGTTGAATTTAATGAAATCTCATTTCTCTCTGTTTTATTATTTATATAATTTAGACAGACTCTTCATAGACCAGGGCCTCAGACATCAAGATCACATTACTATCGGCCCGGATTGACCAACGAGAGAATATACATACTTGGCATACATAGTGCCTTCTTGATGTTTGTCCTCCACTTTAGTCCTTGAATTAGACTATGAAGCTAATACCATGTAAGAGTGCATTCTTGTCCCTGAGGACCTGATCATCATGGCTTATTGATACCTGGCCCAAATTTCTAATAATGTCCTACCACCAGTGGCCCTGATCATCATAGGCTACTGGAGAATCTATTGCCATTTGGTCATTATCTAATAAAATTCCACTTTGTAATTCCCTTGATTCATCCTTTGATGATTCAAAGTCTCCATCCACTAAAACTCCTTTCTTTTGTAATCCATTTTTTCACTCCCATCCCCAATTAGCTTTCTCTGCCCTTCGGAACCCCATCCTAGGTCTCCCACTTTATCCTGGTCATCATGGAAACCTGGCTGTCTTTAGAGGACAAAAAATCCTGGGATGGTACAGGTTGTTCTTTCAGTTGTTTCTCCTGGATTATCTAGGTCCAAGAAAAGAAGTTTGTATATTCTTTGCTAACCACTGCCACTTTGAGCTTCCCCCTCTGCCATTATCACTTTCCAATGAGTCTTCCTTTGAAGTTCACTAGACCCATCATAAGACTTTCCCTCCTTTCTGCTTGCTCTCACTTGTAAGGTGAAGGCTCCTGCCCTCAGTCTTGAAGATTTCAATACACACTTTAATCAAGCACCCTGGCTCCAAAATTCATAAGCTCCCCCACCTCCTATGTACATTCAACCCACACCAGACACCCAGAGGCATGGTCACACTTTAGATCTCACCATTCACCCAAAACTGGACCATCTCCTTTATCCTGAATTTTGAAATTTCCCTTTCAAATCACAAACTTGAACTTCCATTTTTTTCTGCTCTTTCACTTGCTCCCAAACTATTTTCCATCCTCTTAAACATTCAGTCCATCACCTCCATCACACTCTCATTTTTCTTCCCTCAAATTCCTGACTCTGGAGTTAACCAGTTCACCTATGTACCTTCATCTGCTCTTGAATCCCTTGTCCCCTTAAGCTTCTGTTTACATCTACAATCACCAATCCCAGGTTAATTTGTTGTGGTGGTGGTTTAATCAGTTATGTTCAACTCTTCCTGACACTGGGACCAACTGTCCATGGGGTTTTCTTAACAAAGATATTAGAGTGGTTTGTCATTTCCTACTCCAGTAGACCCAGTGGATCCTTTCTATCAGACAATAAGTGACTCACCCAGGGTGACACAGCTATGAAGAATCTGAGGCTGGGTTTGAACTCAGATCTTCCTGCCACCAGGCCCAGTGCTCTATCCACTAAGCCACCAGGTACCTCATTCCCAGTTTACGCCACCCCCATTTGTTTTCTCTGCTCCTAGCACAAAGAGAATGGCAGTCAGGGTGGCTATGTCCTAGAGTGCATGCTGAAGCCCTCCTGTCAGAAGCTGGAGGTTGTCCCCTTGCTGAAAGTGTCCCAGAGTCCAGACCTCAAAGGCAAGGAGAAGGGTGAAATGATGCAGTCATCCAGGAGTGCCCAAAGAGGGGGCAGGAGGTGGTATCTGGTAATGTTGTGGTCTAAGGGCATCTGGACCCTTCCATGTGGAGTTCAGTATATGTGACTCAGGGCAGAGTGGGATCCAGCTTAGAGGCAGGGTCTCCCAGTTAGGAAGGATTATTGAACTTGGTCTATATGGTCTGAAGGAGTAGATCTAGAATCAGTGGTAGAAATTTCAGCAAACTAGAATTTAGTTACAAGAATTAAAGCTGCTCAAAAGGGAAAAGGACTGCTTAGGAAGTAGAGTTCCAAATCAGAAAAACCTGAGAATGCACAGTAAAAACTATAATCCTATCCTTTGACCCAGTTATTCCATTTTAGGGAATGTCCAAAGTGAAAAAAAAGGAGCTCTCTGTTCAAAGATTTTCATAATAGCATTACTTGTACTAGAAAAAACAATAACAACCACCTGGAAATTACCTAAATGCCCACTGACAGAGGAAAAGTTGAATAAATTGCAGTACACTGACATGATGAAATGCTATAATGCAAGACTTACAAATATGAGAAACATAAAGAAATTTGGGAGATCTTTATCAAATGCATGGTGAAAAAGAACCAGAAAAGAGTGCACAGCAGCTATGACCATAAAATAGCAAATATGACAGAAAATGAAGATAAAAACAAAGAATCTTGGAGACTTACAGTTCCTGGAAAATAATTATACTTTATATGTTAAGCTAGTTGACTAACGCTCAACATTTTAATAAATAAGTTTATAATAAATCATTATTTTAAAGAGTTCCTCTATCAGCAGGACTTGAAAACCACTTTCTGAAGATAGTGCATCGGGGATTTCTGCTTAGGAATGAGTTGAACCAGATGACCTCTTGGTATTCCATCCCAATACGAGACTCTATAAAATCATTTTTATGGCTTATAAAGCAGATGAAATTTTGATTGGAGAAGGACTTCGTGGAGGCAGTTACCAAAGATCATGCGAATCTGAATTCTAAGAAGCGGATTTATGTTGTCTTAATTTAGTTGCCTATTTTTCCTTCAATAGCTTATCTATAAAACAGACAAAATTTAAGTCACAAGCTTCCTAATCTTCAGCTTCAAATGGAACCTTTCCTTAATGCATTACATGAGCTCAGGACCTTGTTCAGTTTTTTATAAACCTGTATTGGAAAAGAAACCAAAATATCCGTTACATTTGTGTATTTTATGGTTACAAACTGTAATGAGTATTATATATCAGTATATCTACATATGCACAGAACTGTTTATATTTATTTTAATAACGTGATTGCTTCTGTAGAGCAAATGACACAGTAAATGTTCGACTATATTAAATGACAGCTATTTCCATATTATAGTCGGTGATATGTCTTCATTGTTTTGAAAATGTAGACAACTGAAAATTAAGTAGTTGACACTATTCATCTGTGATAAGCACTAATAGTATTTTATACATAAAGAAAAGCACTTACAAAAACGTTCCATGTGCTATAGCTAACAAAATGGCTAAAGAGAAACAATAATAGTCACAATTTGCTAAAATATCATATAGAGTGAATGTCGTTTTTAAATAAGCCAAACTATGCCTGTGCAAAACAGGCACAGGAACATTTTATAGCTCATTACTGTTATAAACATCCAAACATCCCAGAGTAAGACTTTTAAATGAACAGAATCCTCTAAAATAATGGCATAACATTTACTCTTAAGAGTTTTGAAAAAAAAATCTTTTGCAATTGGCAAATTTATAAGCAAAAAGGAATTTTGTGAATATCAATTAACTAGCATTCACAGACCCATATTATAGTGTGTTCATGTAATATTAAAAGCAGAAAATTATCACAAATAACTGTTATAGTGCTAACTCCAGTCAATAGTTCATTTTTCCTATCACATTTTTATTGATGCTGCTATCTGATGACCAGTTTTGAAATATTTCATTACATTAAGAATTCGATTGCTTGCATTTACATTCTCTCCCTTAATAAAGCTTTCAAAGCTCCTTGAGCCACTCTTATGACCATGACCTGAAAGAATGCAGGACTTTTACATGTCAATTAAGCAACTGTCTAAGAGACAGTATTCCTGGGGCCAGGGCAAAAAAGAACTCTGGATAGGGATGAGATCTCAAACTTTTTACATTGGATCTTAAGGCCTTCCTACTTAAAAAAAAAAGTTAAGAACCACAAAAACTTTTATTTTTCATCCCCCTGAAATATAATTATCAACAAGCATGTGGCATTGTCCAGTTTCAAAGGCAGAAGGAATGAAATTTCTAGTAATTTACAAATCAAAAGAGATGACTATAAAAGATGGCTAACAGCACACGTGTAGACAACCACACAAAAGTAATGGCATGAAGCAAAAAACTCTAAGAACTGTGTTCATATCTGTGCTTTTGTATTTGCAGGTTAATTTAGGAATGCAAGATGAATAAAGTACTTGTTATGAGCAAATCCCTAAGCTATGCACCAAGACACCAATAGGGAAAAAACCAAATTTCTCAAACTTTTCAGTCTCAAGATCCCTTTTGCACTCTTAAAAAACCGAGGATTCCAAAGAGCTTTTGTTTATGTGGGTTATAACTGGAAATGAAAACTGATAAATTCTTAAAATACTAGTTCATTTTAAAATAACAAGCCCATTATACATGTTTATCTAAATAACATCTTTAAAGTAAAATGATTTTATTTTACCAAAAAAAAAAAAACTGAGGAGAGCTATTGTTTTACATATTTTTGCAAATCTCTTTAATGTCTGGCTTAATAGAAGACAGAGTCTCCTATCTGCTGCTTCATTCAATCTGTTGTGATATCTTGTTTTGGTTGAAGTTAATCAAGAAATTTCAGCCTCAAGGAGGTAAGAGTATTTTAACAGGTCAAGAGCATTAAATTATTATGAAAACAGTTTTGACCTCACAGATCCCTTGAAAGAATCAAAGGGGCCACAGACCACACGTTGAGATCTACTGAGTAAGACACTGGTAGAGACAACACAGAAAGGATTTCAGCTACAAATCAGGTGGTAAGGTCAAATCACATCAGTGTTTGAGGTGGAACCATCTGACAGAATCAAGGATTTTGGTAGCAAGAACTTTCTGTTCTGGGTCTTCAATAGATGTGGCCATAGCACTGCAGGATTATTTGCTTACAAAGGCTGCATCTCCACAGGGGTTGCTTCCCAGGATATGATGATCCCCAGGGCAACATTCTTGAAGCATTGCTATTCCCAAAACTCTTGAATTCAGGGTCGTCTGGCTGTTTCATCAGGGTCCGAGGAGACGGTGGTCAAAATGGCAATTGTAGTTTGACTTGTCTGGCACCTGCTGCTTTCTGTCTCTCCCTTTAGGGTGTCTTGTGGCTTCTTCTAGGCTGGTTGCCCTGCCCTGTGTGTGGCATTTGGTCAGAACAGTGGGACCCTTTTCCTCAGGAGTTACTGCTGGATGATGGCTGTGAGGAATGAGCAGAAAGCAATACAGAATGCCTAGGGAGTGCTAAATTTCATGTTTGTGAAATGTGTGGCTCACTGAAACAAAGATTTTCATGCAGTGGATAAACTTTTAATAAACTGTATTTTAGGAGTTTTGTTGTTATTTTAAATAGGAAGGGGAGAGTATTTTTCAGGGACCTCCAGGGTCATTTATTCCAATCTGTATCTGAATAATAATTCCCTCTAAGACATATCTATATGACTTGTCAAAAGATTGTAAGATGCTTGGAGACAGGGACTATTTTTTTTTATAACCACAGTGTTTTGTGTATCGTGGGGACTGCATAAACACTAGACAAACTGATGTGATTATCTAACAAGTGTTCATCCAGCTATTGCTTAAAGAACTCTGGTGATAAGGAACCTGTTACTTGCACAGAATCATAGAAACTCAAGAGTTTTAAAGGACTTCAGAAGGTAATTTGGATGATTTTAATTGCTGAGGACTGTTTAATTTTTCCTCTCTGTAACTTTCACCCACTAGTTCTAATGCTGAGGCCAAACCTATACCCTCTACACCTTTCAGCTATTGAAATACCTGAAGATTACTAGCATATCCCCTAAGTTTTCTCTCAGGGCTAAATATCTTCATTTCCTTTAGTCCATCTTTATATGGTATGATCTCAAGGCCCTTTACCATCTTGGTAACTCTTCTCTGAATGTACTCCTACTTAACAATACTCTTTCTAAAGTGTAGAAACCAAAACTGAACAGAATGCTCCACATGTGGAATACTTGGCAGAATTTTCCCTTTGGAGGTCATGTTTCAAGTATCTACTCAATGCACTCCTCTTGATCATCTTCATCACTGATCTAGAACATCCTGAATTTTATCCAATTTATTTGAAAACCTTCATGATGGAGAACTTACTGCACAACAAGGAAAAACACTCCATTTTTAAACAGTTCTAAATGTTTTGAAGTTTTTTTCTTATTATTCAAACTATTATATAATATCAAATTATACCATCATATCAAATTATTATTTGCCAGAATCAGTCAATTTCTATGCATTTGGTCCAAGTACTAAGCTACTGATAGTACTAATATCAAGTACTAAGTACTAATAGTAGCTGGACAAGGAGAGGTAGCTAGGGGGCATAATAGATGGAACATGAGACTTGGGAGTCAGGAAGACCTGAATTTGAACCCTGCCTCAAACATTTACTACCTGTGTGATCCCGGAGAAGTCACTTAATCTCTCCCAGACTCGTCATTTGTAAAATGGGAATAATAACAGCACTTACCTCACAAGGTTAAGTACCTATCGTCACAGGGATATTTATATGTAATACAAAAATTTACAAATCTTAAAGTGCTATATAAATGCTAGATATTATTAAGCTTAAAGTAGAAAAAACAAAGGGATCACAGTAAGTAGCAAAGGAAGAAATCTTTTTTTTTTTTATTACTGCTATTGTTATTTTTTTTTTTTTGGATTACATAGCACTCTCATCTTTAGAAAGAACAATGGATCTGGAGTCAGGAGACCCGAGTTCAATTCCCACTTCAGACAATAGGTGTGTCTTTTAACTTCTCCAAGTTTTATTTCCCTCATCTGTAAATGGAAGATACTTGTACTACCCACTCTAAGGAAAGCGCTTTATAAATTACTTGCTCAGTAGCTTTAATACAGATTACTTCATTTATCTTAATATTTTTCAGGTTCATTTTCAAATTTTATAAAACTACTAAAATATTTTAAAAGTTTTTTTTGCTAAATTAATAGTCTGAACATATTTGTACTTCAATTAGTCCTTTATCCTTTATTTTAAACATCAAATTAACAATAATCTTATCCTTTTCTATCTTTGCTTCAATCAGAACAAAGATGATTAGAAATTATATATTGGGTCAGGTCAATGTTCTCCCCAAACAAGGATTTGGTCTCTGGCAGAAAAGACCTAGGGGAGCTTTATGGGATATAACTGATGTGTTCCACTAGAGGTTCCCAAATTTATTTGGCCAAGCACCCCCTTTTCAAAAGAAAAAATTTTGTGCCCCCCTTGGAAATCTAGTTGCCTTAACCATTTCACCATTTTCTTTTTGAATTTGCGTCATTTTATAAAATATGAATATATATATTTATTTAAAACAATGGATCTTAAATTGAATAATTTATTGTAAATTTGTGGGGTTTTTCCTGCATTGAAATTTTGATGATGCAATATTACATCATGTAACCACATGGTACTGTATTGTAAACAAGTCATTACACACACATATATTAGCCAATGCATGCTGATATCCCGACAATGCATGACACACTCACCCACCAACACTCGCTTGTTAAGACCTGTTGGCAGACTTTACCACTAAAAGGTTATAACTTGCATTTTGTGTGTTTATTTGGAAAATAATGTAATAACTACAACTTGAATTTTTATACAACATATGAAATATGTATGAAGTTTTCAAAATTCTTTTCTTCCCTTATGCTTCTATCACCCCCTTATTTCTACTCAATTTCACCCAAGGCTACTACCAGCCCCCACCCCACCCATGTTCTAGGGGCAGCATTGCCCACTTTGGAAATCATTACACTAGATCAAGCCTCAGAAGCTAGAATAGTACCCAATACATATCTATTTAAAAACTGGAGTCCAGTGTGGATCTCTCCTCTTTTTTCTAAAATTTTCTTGAACTTGTATTTCTAGCTTGTTCCATAAACAGGTTTAGAAAATTCCTTCTTATAAAAAGAAGTCTAGAATGTAAAAACTATTCTTTGAAGCTTAAAAAAGAAATCACTAGTTAGTTAGAAAATTTAAGGGGGGAGGGGAGGATAAGATTAAGAGTATATTATGAGGTTTGTAAACAAATCCATGCTGATCCTTAGCCATATCTTCACTTACTAGAAAAACCTCAATGAGGGACGGCTAGGTGGCACAGTGAATAGAGCATTGGCCCTGGAGTCAGGAGGACCTGAGTTCAAATCTGGCCTCAGACACTTAACACTTACTAGCCATGTGACCTTGGGCAAGTCATTTAACCCCAATTGCCCTGCCTTCACCCCTCTTAAAAAAAAAAAAACTCAATCACGGAAAAGTAAAATATATATATTTTTTAAATTTGTCCTTAGTGCTGTACCACGGCGTATGATTTGGAGTTGGAGGCCCTAGGTCCAAATACTGGCTCCCTTTGTAGCAATATTACCTTATGCAAATATCTTTCAATCTCTCTCGTATGTCTGTCTCTCATTTGTAAAACTGAGGAGTTAAAGTAGGTGGTATTTAAGATCTCTTACAACTCTAAAGCTATAATACTATAAGTCTGTCTATCCACTCAACCATCTCATTTACCAAAACTAGACTTTCTTCAACCATTTTGCCTTTCCTGAGGTGCTACTTCCAGAAAAGCATGCATTATTTTTCGGTATCTGGGCAGAATTTGTTGGGACTACTGGTTAAAGTACCACAGTGAAATAATATCTTTACTGGCCAGTTTACTATGAATCTTAGTTTCCTGTCCCAGTTTATATATGGGTCAGAGTCCATTTCTTCTATGTATAATTTGAATTTTTCCCAAAAATTACCTTGCATCTGTCTAACTTAAAATTAACTTAACATTTCCATACCTCCCTAATTCACAGCCTGCTGAGATGATCAGCTTTGCATTACCCAGAAAAAATGAGCATCACATACAAATGTCATGCCTTTACTGTTTACTTCCCTAATGTTTATTAAGCTATTAGATAGCAGCTCATGCACCAGAACCAAACTCCCACTTTTTTTGGCCAGCTCATTCCCACTCCAGAGGTAGCTAGGTGGCTCAGTGAATAAAGCACTGGGCCTGGAGTCAGGAAGAGTCAAGTTCAAATCTGACCTCAGATGCTTATTAGCTGTGTGACCCTGAACAAGTCACTTAACTTGTTTGCCTCAATCCACTAGAGAGGGAAACGTCAAATCATTCTAGTATCTTTGCCAAGAAAACCTCATGAACAGCACTGGCATGCTATGTATTATGTATGAGGGATTACAAAGAGTTGGACAAGAGTCAGACATGGGGCAGCTAGGTGGTGCAGTGAGTAAGAACACTGGCCCCGGAGTTGGGAGGATTCCGGATTGGTTCCGGCCTCAGATACTCAGCACCCACACAAAAATAACTGGCTGTGTAACCTTGAGCAAGTTACTTAACCCCAATTTCTTAAAAAAAAAAGTCAGACATGCATGACTGAATGAACAATGACAACATTCTAGCCCGTTAATATAGTCTAGATGCAAAGAATGTGAGTCAAAACTTGGAAAAAGATAAAGGTAGCAATAGTTTCTTCAAGATGAGGGAAATTAAATTTCTCTCATTTATATACAAGGGCTTATTTAGATGTAATCAGTAAGGAACCATAAGAGTAAGCAGTTATTTTTCACTCTAATGCCATTTTGCTTTCCAACATCATTATTTCGAACTGTGGTACCATGATTCAACCAGTTACTTATGTTCTAAACCTTACGGTTATCTCTGGACATGAGAGAAGAGTCAGTCACCAATCCCTGTTGATTAAATTCACATTTTAGACAATGTCACATTGTCTGCAACAACTAAAGCAACTCACACATCTTCTCATCCTCTCTATTCCTATGGACATTACTCCAATATCAGAAGGCCCCACCTAGGGATGGGTAGGGATCCCCTACCCACCTGGGATCTATTGCAACAGGTCTTCCTATCTTGACTCTCTCTAATCCCAATATCAAATATCCTTAAAACAGATCTAGTAACATCATTAATTTTTGCTCAAAAATCTTCAGTATTACTGTACTGATTATCAAAGTTCAAAACCCTTTGCCTAACAATCAAAGTCATCAGATCTAGCAATACCCTTACTCCTTCCCATCCATCCCCATCACATACTCTGTATTTTAGCCAAACTGTATTACTCACTGTCCTCCAAACATGCCCTGTTCTGTTCCCACTCCTGTGCCTTTATTCATGCTATTCTCTACTCAGTGAAGATCCTCTCTCCTCCCCTTTACCTGCTGAACTTCAACTTAACGTTTAAAGCTGAAATCAAATGCCACCTCCTCCATTTATCTTCCCCAAATCCTTTGTTCTTCCTCCTCACTGGAAACAACCTTTCTCTCCATGGATCTCAAAGTACTATTTGAAAAGTTCTAGTGTATTTATTATATAATATATAATCTCTACTATTGCCATGAAAATCTTACTCTAACAATTCATGGCAAGGGTGTTAATTTCTATTATTTAAAGCTATGACATCATGACTCACTTTGATAGACTCAGCTTAGCAATGCAAGGATCTAGGACAACTCCAAAAGACTCATAATAGAAAATGCTACCCACATCTAGAGAAAGAACTATGGAGTCTAAATGCAGATGAAAGCATTCTATTTACTCTCTTTTTTTTGGTTATTGTTTCTTCTTTCTCATGGTTTCTCCCATTGGTTCTAATTCTGCTTTACAATATGTCCAATTTGAAAATGTTTAATATGAATTTATATGTATGGCCTATATCAGATTGCATGCTGTCTTGGGGGAAGGGGAGGACAGAAAGTGAAAATGCAGAACTTAAAATCTTATGGAAGTGAATACTGAAAACTGAAAATAAAATAAAAAGTATTCACCTTCTGAAAAAAAAATTTTACAACTTATATAAATACTAAATATTTACAGTACTCAACCTTCTTATCTATTTAATATAAATACTTTATATATGATTCACTACAATCAGCAAATAATATTAAGCATCTATTATACAATACTAATGTACAAGGTACTACGGCAAGTATGAAATAAAATGTGTCGCTTCTCTGGAGGGGCTCATAATCACATTGAACAGTCAAGGTATGCACACATAACAAGTCACACAACATAATATTAAGACAAGATTAAGTATCAAATAAACGGTACAGACCTCCACCAATTGCTATGGAAATTCAAAGGAGAAAAAGATCATGGCAGGCTAAAGCACTTAAGTAAAAAATTCATGAATTCCATTTTAGAAATACTGGGTTTGCAAAGAGATCAAAGAAAAATGAAAAGCAATTATAATGTACAAAAAGATCTATAGCAGTTCTTTTTTGTGGTGGCAAAGAAATGGAAATTGAGGGGATGACCATCATTTGGGGACTGTCTGAAAAAGTTGTGGTACATGATTATGATGGAATAGTATTTTGCTCTAAGAAATGATGAGGGGAATGGTTTCAGAAAAACTTGGGAAGATCTTATGAACTTATGCAAACTGAAGAGAGTAGAACAAGAAGACCATTGTACACAATAATGTAATATTGATCAATTTTGAAAGATTTAGCCACTCTGATCAATACAGTGATCAAATACAATTCCAAAGGACCTACGATGAAAAATGCTATCTACCTCCAGAAAGAGAATTGATGAAATCTGGATGCAGACTGGAACATACATTTTTAAACTTTCTTTATATTTTGGGGTTTTTTGTTTTTGTTTTTGCAACATGGCTAATATGGAAATGTTTTACATGACTTCACGTGTATAAATTGCTATTATATTGCTCATTCTCTCAATGAGTGGGAGAGAGTATGAAGGGAGGGAGAGAATTTGGAAGAAACATTTTTTAAATGTTCAAGAAAAAGAAAATTAAAAGAAAAAGTAGAAACATTGGATTTGGTATGCTAAGAGATTTATCAAGTACATGGTTAGAGATATATGCAAAAGAAGCTTGAACCGGAGTTAAAAGATTTTGAGAAAGGGCTAAATTCCTGAGAGTGAATAAGTTCTCTAAGGAAAACAATGTTAAGTTAGAATAGTAAGCCAGAAGACTTTGAGTGGGATAAGAGGTTAGCAAATAATTTGTGAAAGAACTAGGAGAACAATATTAATGTAGTACCATTGTGAGACAAGGAAGAAGAGAATCAAAGACAAAGAGATGGTCAAATACACCAAATTGGGGACATTATTAAAACAATCATTTTTGGTATCTCATTTTCTTCTAACAATTCCGAGATTCTCAAGAGTACACCAAAGATATTTATTACATTACCATATCCTAAGATGGGTGGGGCAGGCATTACCCTAGTTTGCAAAAAGAGAAACTTTTTATTAAATTAAAATTTTATTAAATTCCTACAAAGGAATTTCTCTAATACTAGAGTAACCATAGATTCCAGAGAGAAAAACTGTGACTACTATATTTTGAGTGCCTTATCCACTTGATATGAAATGTACAAATATTATTAATTCATGTCTACTTACACTACTTTAAAAAAGGTTAGAGAGAGGTTCAGATAAGGTTGAGCTGCCTGTTAAAGACATTTACTAAGAGAAGAGGGCTAATAAACACTAATTTTCATTTCTGTCTCTGTAGTACCTCTTCTAGGTTGGTGGTATAAAGTGATAGATTCAAAATACCTCTAATTCAGTAGAAAAAATACGTTAAAATAGCAGGTGGGAAAAAAATCACTTTAAAAAAGTTACAAAATTTAACAAGATGTGAATAGAAATCAATAATGTTTATGTTCACAAAATACAAAAACTTCAATTATTTCACTTTTAGTTATGTTACCTTTTATTATTTTACAATATATTTCAAAAAAGAAAAAAGGAAAAAGAAATGCCTTACAGATACCTTAACTGTTCTACAAGATCTGCAATACTGGCAAAAGAAGCATAATTCGAATTTAAACACACAAACATTAGAACTGTAATACCTACTTGTACTGAACCATTACTATCAAAGGGATGTCATTATTTAACAAGTAGATGTAATGCAAAATAAAAGGCAAACAGTTGTTAATACAGAAAAGTAAACTTTGCATTCATGGCTACAAAAAGGATGATTTAAAAAAAAAAAACACATGTGGTATTGTAACATTCTAGGCAGCAAGTTGTATTACATATTTAAAGCAATACATGCTCCTCAAAGCTTGTATTTTCAGCCTGTGCGTGTCACCTGAATCAAAGACTAGATACACTTAAAAAAAACACCCCACAAACAACTAGTCTGCAAATATGTCCCTCACTCCTCCAGAAAGCCACAATTCAAATGGATGAATTTCAGACTTTCATTAGTGGTATTAATTTCACAATAATTTTCCTCTCATAATGCTGAATGTTTTTTATTGTTAGAGGTTAGCAGGAAGAAGAAGCCTTTCAGGCTAAATTTCCACTGTAGTTCCAAGTATTAAGAGTTGCAAATGTTGCCAGAAAAAGAACATCTTCAACCTTCAACACAAAGGTGTTAGTTTTAATCACAACAGCATTGAAGTTTGTCAGTCATATTCCCAGAGAGTGTTGTTCTTAGTTTCCAAATAGTTTAGAAGCTTAATTAAGCATTGTGCACATGTCTTACATTATATTTACAAAAATGAAACAAAACAAATCTTACCTTTGCCAAAATTGTTTTTAAAACTGACTGGATATAATCAAACAAGATTAAAGGGCCAAAGACCTTCTTCAACAAAAGCTACTTTTGTCTACAAACTATAATTGTTTGGATTCTTCCCTCACTCCCTCCCCCTCAACCCTACCCTGTATAATACCCACAGCTGCATGTGCATGAGAAATTCCAAAGAGGTGATTTAAGGAAACATCTACTGAATGGACACCTGTCAAGCAACTGATGCTCAAGGTCAGAATATAATGCAGGGGCACTGGGGCATAATAGGCATTCCTTTCATTGTGTTGTTTTTCAAGCTCATATCAGTTTTAACTACTGTTATTTCTGCTAGTAGGAGATAACATACAATTACAAACTAAAGCCTATAAGTCATTTCCTGCTTAAGGTAAGACTATAGTGGACATCATTTGAACAAATTATAACTTTCCAGATCTAATTCGAGCCTGACTAAACAGCAATCAATGCCAACTACATGCCATCGCACACAGTTGATTATTCTTTGAAAGCATATAACCAACAATACAATCACAGTTTCTTCTACTAAATTGTCAATCATACAAAATACCAATGTTTTGGGGGTAACAAAATAATTTAAAATGTATTCTAGGGATTACTGTGTTCAAACAGATAAATTCTAATACGTAAAATGCTACAGAATAATAAGCTTTTGCAAAGATGGTTGGCAAAAACAAAAGGAGTGGCAAAAGGGGAAAGAATAAGCAGGTATATTTCCTCTGGCTTCCTGGTAAAGAGTAACAAAACCAACATCCTTCATTAGAAACAAGGAGCTCCCCCCAAGTCACACCTCTCCCTCCCCCTCCCCCCACAAAAAAGATGTTTAATGATTCAGGTAAACTTGGGATAAAAAGAATTACCCTGCAAACAAAGTCCTGAGACTTGAGTCGAGAATTTGCCTAATTACATGTTGCATGTGAAGAAAAATTTAAAGCTGCATATGCACAAAAGTTTGGTTTTAATAGTGGACCCATATATGTATATTTTTTAAGTGAGGCAACAAAACATAGGAAAACAAAACGAAGAAATACCCTCCACAAACAAAGCAATTCCATCTGAGGCCTCTGTCCCTTTAACCACCTGACAGGTTAAATGTCCAATAAAATGTAAAATGCAGCATACGTAATTGTGTAATCTAAAAACTTTTCATGATAACTTATTGCAAATTGCACTTGACAGTTCACCACACCAATGGAAAACTGGCCCCTTGTTGGTTCATACAGTCCTTGAGCCTCAAATTTAAGTCACCAATAAAAGGAACGGGATAAAAAGTTTGCAGCTGTGCTCAACCAGCTGGCTCCACCTTCCGGATGTGACCCAACTCGAGACACTGCTTTATCTTGTTCCTTTATAGGACTCTCATCCTCAGGCAGATAATCAGGTAGGTCTGTATTCTGTTCTACTTCTACAGGAGTATCTTGGAATGGGACCAGCATCTAATAAACAGAAAATGTGGGAAAAAAAAACCATGACTGAATTATGTGATTTAAAATTATTCATTAGGAATATGTCTACTTTATTTCCACACTCTTAAAAAATCACCCCATTAAATTATAGTCATATCTATTATTTAAATCCTATAAAAATTAACATAAGAAGTACATGCACAGTACCACTGATATGGGGTCATCACAGAATCAAAGAATGTAACTGACAGAAATAATCTTAAGAAGCAATCTAATATAAACCCTTTATTTTATAGATGGAAAACAGAGATCTGAATAGGTAACAGAACTTAACTAAAACTATAGAAATTTAGTTATTTAGAAAACGGCAGTCAAGCTCTTAACTTAAACCCTTAGCCTCAACAATTTGCTTTCACTACACCAGGCTGTCTCACAGTGAGACAAAAAGGGCAGTGTACAAAACCGAGCCCAGCAGCCTGTCACAGCCTAAAACTAGAAAGAAGAGAAATCAGAACTTGCTGATTTCTATCCCCTAAGGTCCAGGGGCAAAGCCCTCTTTGTCCACCCAAAGCCACAGTGGTGCTGCTCCAGTAGGTGGCTACTGCTATAAAGAAGGGACGCTCCTGGCTGGCCTCTGGTGAACTCTAATAGCCTGTGGGCAACTACTGGGGGCACAATGCACCTCCACCCAGCACACAATGGGAGCAGCAACAGGAACAACCCCATCCAGCTTTCATCTGGAAAGGCAAAAGCTGACTTAGCTAATCATCATCCTCTAGCTTTAGATCAGTTTACAGAAGCAAACACGAAGGAGTACAGTGGTAAGAAACCTGTCCCAGAAATACATAAATGCAAAACTCCTACTGACGTTTCCCCTTCTACTTCTCCTAACAAGAATAGGTTCTAACGTTTTAAAAGGAATTCACAGACACAGATGTCACATAAAATCTGAAAACTCAGACACAGATGATGTAAAGGCAGATAAGACTCCATCTCTAGAGAAGCCCTCCTTACATCTGTATTCTTTCACTCTTAAGAAATCTGCTTTATCTGGAGTTTTATTTGTGCTAGAAATACAGAAACTCACTGGCTATAAGGAACCCTGAAAAGGATCAAAATATGACAGAGATTTAAAATTCAGACAGTGTCTTACTTCTTCTCCTGTTTCACTTTTCACAACTTGCTGTGCTTTCATAACTTTGGTTGATGCTATTGCTGTTGCCAAAGCCTAGATCAAGATGAAACAATAAAAAAGAAATATATTTAGTGGTGATTTTGCAACTGACAGTTTTTAAAGGCTTCAGAACTGATTAACAAAATCAGTTAAAAAGCAAGACTGTAACAAAAGTAAATATGGTTAGCAATAGAACTTTTGGAAACTGATAATGGAAATCCAATACGTGCTCGGCACTAGGTAAGGAACTATTGCCTGTAAAAAGCCTGCATTCTATCAGAGAAGAAAACATGTGCATAAATAAGTCTATACAAAATAAATACAAAGTGAATTTGGGGGAAGAGGACCCCAGCCACTGGGGAAAACAGAAAAGGCTTCATGTATATGTTACTTGAGCAGAGTCTGGAAGGAAATGAGGGATTCTAAGAGACAGGGGTGGCGTTGTACTGCATTTCAAGCAAGGGGAACCAACAGGGCAAGGCCACAAGTGAGGGCATGAGTATCAAGAGTGTAGGACAGTACTCTTCTCAGGACAGTTAGTGTGTGGGAAAGGGAGTAATGTGGAATATAATCGGAAAGGTAAAGAACCAGGCTGTTAAGGGCTTTAAAAGCTAAACAGCAGAGGTTTTATTTTATCCTAGAGGCAATAGGAAATTATCAGAGTTCACTGGATACAAGAGGCACTTGGTCAGACTTCTATTCTAGAGAAAAATCACCTTAGAAACTAAGTAAAGAATGGCCCTAGAAAAAACAGAGACTTGGGGTAGGAAAACCAATTTAAAGGCTACTGCCAACAGTCTAGCTGAAAGGTTAACAAGGCCTGAACTAGGGCAAGATATTCACTATAGGAGTAAAAATGAATGCAAGAGATTTTGTAAAGGTAGAATAACAAAGTTTGCAACTACTTGGGTATGTGGAATGATGGAAGTAAAAAATAACAACTTTGTGAACCTGATGACTGGAAGGATAGATGTGCTCTAGTCAACAACAAGAAAGTTTGGAAAGGATGTAGGTTTGGCAGAAGAGAAGCCCAGTTCTGAGAATGCTGATTATTTCAAATCACCTACCTCTGCCTTCAAATCTGAACGGATTCGTACAACACATCTCTGAACAGCCATTTGAAATGTAAAACTAATAACTCCTTTAATTTTCAACAAAGCCTCTTCACAAAGATTTCTCCGAGACTGAAAAAAAGGAAAAAATAATTAAACCAAACAGATGAACACTTAAAGGGAAAAAATTCTCAATGGCACAGTGAATGAGTTATTCTACTCTGCAAATAAAAGAAATAAATATGCTCCTACTTATGTGCTAACATTTAGTTTTGAAGGGAATCCTATGAAAAAGTCAGGCAATTTTTATAGCAATCTAAGAGTTAACAGAATAGAAATAAGTACGAATGGAGAGTAGAAAAAAGTGCTCAAAAGCAGAAAATGTATTTTCCCCCATATGATCAGTGAATAGAATTGGCTAACTGACTAGAGTTAGCACTAAAAGAGCAGCTTGCATTTAAATGTTCAAACTGTTTCTTAACAATCTTGGGATTTGAAATGACTAAAAGAATCGAAGCATATTTGTTAAAATGCTTCATCTGTGGTAGCACACTCTCAGAAGTCAGCAATTACCTCCTTCTTGATAAAGCTAATGGCTTGTTCTGACTTATTCCTCGAACTTTTAAGTATCTGACAGCCTTAATCAGCAACTGCTCTCTGAAGTTCTTGTCTACCATAGTTTCTGTGACATCACATTCTACTGACTCTGATCTGACAAATGGCTTCCTCTTCCTACCCTCTTACAGTCTCCCCAAGACTCACTCCTTAGCTCCTTGTTCCCTTTATCCTTTCTAATTCTTTTTTTTTATCATTAATTTATTTGTTTACTTTTAGTTTACAAGATTCAGTTACACAATCCCTTGAGTTTCAAATTTTCTCCCTCTTCTACTCCCCACCACCATGGTGGCATGCAATCAAATACATGCTCTGCAAATACCTTTACATTAAACGTTAGGTTGTAAAGAAGGATTATAACCGATGGAATGAACAATGGAAAGAGGAAACAAAACAAAGTAAGAAAAAGAAAGAGAGTCGGTAGTTTGTTTCAATCTGCATTCAAATTCTATAGTTCTTTCTCTGGATGTGGACATCTCTTTCCATCATGAGACTTTTGGAGTTGTCTTATAACCTTGCATTGCTGAGAAGGGCCCAGTCTATCAAAACTGGTTGTCACATATATGTTGTGTCTATAATTATGTACAAATTTCTCCCGGTTATGCTCTTCTCACTTAACATCAGTTTGTATAAGTCTCTCCAGGTTATGATGAAATCTGTCTGCTCCTCATTTCTTATAGCACAATAGTATTCCATTACATTCATATATATACCACAACTTGTTTAGCCATTCCCCAACTGATGGGCATCCCCTTGATTTCCAATTCTTTGCCACCACAAGAAGAGCTGCTATAAACATTTTTTTATATGGGACCTCTTCCCACTTGTATGATCTCTTTGGGATACACCCTAGAAGTGGGATTGCTGGGTCAAAGGGTATGCACTTATTTATAATAGCACTTTGGGCACAGTTCCAGATTGCTCTCCAGAATGGTTGAATCAGTTCACAACTCCACCAACAATGCCTTAGTGTTCCAATTTGTCCACATCCTGTGAAGCATTTATCATTTTCCTGTTTTGTCACCTTTAGCTAATCTGACTGGTGAGATGTAGTACCTCAGAGTTGTTTTGATTTGCATTTCTCTAATCAATAATGATTTAGAGTATTTTCATATGCTTATAGGTATCTTTAATTTCTTTCTCTGAAAACCGCCTGTTCATATCCTTTGACCATTTATCAACTGGGAAATAACTTGTATCCTTTCTAATTCTGAAAGTCAATTCATTCTCATTCCATGTGTGGATGACTCCCAAATGTATATACCTCCTTCATTCTATATAACCAGTCAGCTACTAAGACAAGGCATTTTTTTCCTATGAAATAACGTTCGGTTCCTTCCTTTTCAATCTAGTACTGTCTTCTCCCCTCCACAACAAAACACATGGAATATAACAGCAAGCAGGTATTTAGGGTACTGTACCCATATTTAGGATCATTAAGGAACATATCAGATACAGCCATTACCTATGTGTGAACAAATAGTACCTAGTCTTTATTAGTCCACAAGATTTCAATTCAAGTATTTTTTACAAGGGGAAATCAACCAAGGTGCACAGTCATATGCCTATTTGGCCCTCCATGCCAAGGAACTTGGAACTTTAATCACAATTTGGCTTACTTTAAAGACAGGTTTGTTGACAGACCTCACTTAGTCACTACTATCTTGTTGGATTCAGTAAAACATCTCAGTTATCCACTACTCTCAATATTTTTTACTCCTGAATAGCACTAAAGTCTCTCAAAGCTTATTATTTCCTAAGGGAGAGACTCTGGTATAAGTGTAAAGAGCCAAACAGCTACATTCTATTTTGATTTAGATAAATAACACCTAATAATCTCCATTTCAGAAAACTTGTCTGCTTTTTTTCTTTATCACTGATAAGTTCATCATACAAACAACATCCAACTACCATGATATATATCTACTGTTAAATTCAAAAGCCAAAAGAGGTTACTTTGATAAATGCTATAAAAATGCCTAAACATTTCCTATACTACCAATTAAATCTGAGTAGGATGAATAAATAAGAGCAGACTAAATAGCATTGTTTATCCTTTTCCTATGTGATAATTCAGTATTTATAACAACTTCACATCATTTTATTAACATGGGATACTTTTTCTAAGTGTTCAACCACCTTCTCAGATAAATGGGAATAATGTTACCACTCATGATTAAGACAAAAATTTTAGCTTTATTTTTAAATAAAACACCTAGGACTGAGTGATAGTGCTAATTTGCACAAATGCAAACTCAAAAATATATATACTTAGAGTCTACTATGTTTAAGGTATTATGCTAAATGTTGTAGAGGACACCAAGGTGAATAAGAAGACCTACCCAGACTTTAAGAAGTTTTCAAGTTCATAGGAAGCTAACAAATATATACAACTTAAAACAAAATAATGCCATTCTATTAATGGATGTGGCTACACACATACATTTCTGTTGGTTGACTAAATAACTGTATTTTCTCCTTGTTGGTCTTATAATACACTATAATATGAAGAATGTTGCTTCTATCGTTATTTCTGTTCATTTCACTTTGGCCTATTATGTGTTTTTCAAAGTATATTACCTCTTAAATGTATTTTCCATTTAATTGCCACTGCAAACAATCATTATATTCTAAGCTGAATTATAGCACTACACACATAAGCTGCTTGCTATTCATCCTTCATTTTGAAGAGGACCAATGACATCACCTGGTGATGTGCTGACTTGTGTATGAATTAGATATAAGTGAGGCAGTTCCACAAAGTCACCAGCCTTATTCTCCCTTCCGGAGTTATCAAAGTGCAGTGGCAGGACAAAAGTCAAGACAACCGGTGATGGTCTGGGATGCAGTGGATGACCTTGGCATCTGATGTCTGACCAAGCTCTAAGTGCTCCACAGCACCTGCTTCAGCTGTCTTCATGGCCACTGGAACAAACTGTTCTTCTCTGCTCTTCTGCACAGGAAGTCTTTACATGTTTGGGATAAATACTGCCCTAACTCACCAACAGGTTTGAGGCCTATTGCTTACCCTGGGGTTTCCAGGGAGGATTAGTACCTCTGGTGAGGGCTTGCTGAGCCCTCTTCCAGGCTATTCATATTCACCTTTGGTGTCCACCTTTCATCCAACTCTCACCTGTGGTTCCAAGTTGTAGCATATGCAACGGTCACATTCCAGTAAAACCGTCTAGGTAGGGACAAACCAGGTTGAAGAGAACACACAAGCTAAATTTAGCCAAACACAAAAATTTCTTTTTAAATGTTCTTAAAGACTTGCAAAAACATATGGGTATATTCCAGGCACTGAGGTCTATGGTTCTATTATATAAACTATGCGAATACATTAACATACTTCTTGAAAGAAAGCAGAGAATAACTTAATACTAACATTTAAAATTCAAACAATAAAGAGCTTTCAGTAGTTGGAATGAAGAAAAAAAAGGGATTCAGAGGCACTTGCCTCATCTCATATTATCAACAGTGTCACTTCCTTCAATCAATATACTACTATTTATCTGCCTTTCAGGAAATCGTTGTCTTACACAAATACTCTCAGAAAATACCGGTTCCAGCAGGTGACAAAGAAAGTACTGCTCCATGGCAGGACACCCCCCACCCCATCCCCATTCCTTATAATGCAGTCCAACTCCAACTCCCTAGTCTAAACTTTTACCTCAAAGATCTCCTCCCTGAGTCCATAAACCTCCAACTCCCCCAGGTTCCAATTGCCCCCAGGAGCTTTTCCCTCTCACCAGAGGCAGAAGTAGTGGTTTCTTCAAGCACCAAACCCCCATAGATAGCACAAGATACTCAAGTCCCTTCACAGAACATCTCTCTTTACCCACAAAAGCATTCATGAGTGGAGCCCCCTCCTATCACCAAATCAAAACCTTCCTACTTTTTTTATCCCTTTTTACCCACTCTTCTGCTCTCTCCTCTTCCTGAGATACCAAAGGAGTCACCTCCCCTGCACTGCTAGCCCAAAGTTTGACCTAGACATGTCATATACTCATCTCCTCTTCCCTTTCAAGTAAACACACACACAAAAAAAAGATTTACCACACACACACACAAAAAGATTTACCTGCAGGTTGGATGCTTCCAGGATCAGTCCATAACTCTTCGGGCCCACCTCTCCACTACTACCTCCACTTAACTCCCAGCCTCACACTATTTTCTTTGTGTACATTTAGAAAGAAGTCTCTTATTGGTCTCTCTGCTGTCAATTTGTTGCTGTTGCTGTCCTTGGCTATTGCATTTGTTCACCTCTTCTTCATTTCTGTTTTCTGGGGTTTTTCAAGAAGAAAATAATCTGTTGGGGTGGCTAGGTGATGCAGTGAGTAAGAGTGTTGGCCCCAGAGTCGGGAGGACTTGGGATCGGTTCCAGCAGCAGTTACTTAGCACCCACACATAAGTAACGAGCCGTGTAACCTTGAGCAAGTTACTTAACCCCAACTGCTTTAAAAAAAAGAAGAAAAGAAAGAAAGAAAATAATCTCTTCAAGTCTGTTTTTTTCCCTTTAAGAATGTTTTAAACATCTCTATTATTGAACTTCTATTTTTTTTTTCATTTATAGTTAAGCTCAGTTTTGCAAGGTTGGTCACTTTGGGATGTATCTTGCATTCCACTGCTCTTCAGAACACATTATCCTATTCCCTCTCAGCATTTTCTGGTGGGTACAGAATAATCCTCTTCTATTATTCAAATTTCCTTTCCTTTGTATTTGAAATCTTGCTCTAATAGTTGGCAGGACTGGTGGTTTCCAATTTCAATTGTTAAATTTAATCACTATGGGGGGGGGGGGCGGAGCCAAGATGGCAGAGTAGAAACAGCTCTTCCAAGCCTCTCTGCCCCTAGATTCCCCACAAACTATGTAAAAAAGGACTGTGAACAACTTCTGGAGCCCCAGCACCCACAGAACGACACAGAGAAGCTAACCTCCCGCTGAGGACAGCCCAGCAGCCCTACAGGAAGGACCAGCGCAGTGGTCTGGGAGCTGGCAGCGCGCAGAGCGCAGGAGCCGAGCCGAGCCCAGGTCCGCGTGAGCCGAGGTTTTAGCTCCAGGGCAGCAGGGCCAGCAGCCAGATGGAGGAACCCCAGAACACCAGGAGCTGTGTCGATTCCAGAATTATCAACATAGACATGCCTAGGACAAAGTAAGAGGTTAGTGTCCTATGGACTTTGGGGCCTGTATTTGGGGAATGCGTCAGCTCCCTCCCCTGGGAGCTAGAAGCCGCTGAGGAGACACGCCATTTTGTAGTTTTCATAGGCATTTCCGGCTCCCAGCCTACAAATCGTGGGGAGATCCAGCGATCAGTTTTGGGGGGTAATCGCTCTTGCTTTAACCTCCCTGGATCTGGATTGTGATCTAGGGTGGAAATTGTGGGTGGGTTTACAGCTTGCCAGAAACGGAAGTTGCCCCCCCACACGTTTGGGACGAAAATTCCTCTAGCTGGCCTTAAAGCCATAGTGTGGCAACAAGCCCAAAAGTCAAGCAATTAAGTGGCAACATGCCAAGGCAAAGGAAACAGAAAAATGCAACCCTAGACTCCTATTTTGGGGGCATAGAGCGGGAAAAGGACTGTGAGGTCAGAAGTCCTGCTCCAAAAGCCCCAGGGGAAAACATGAGCGGGTTGCAGGCCATAGAGGACTTTAAGAAGGACTTTAAAAATCAAATAAGAGAAGTGGAGGAAAAACTATAAAGAGAAATGAGAAGGATGCAGGAAAAGTATGAAATGAGGGTCAACAGCCTGACTGAGGAAAACAACACCTTAAAAAATAGACTAGCTCAAATGGCAAAGGAGGCCCAAAAGGGCAATGAGGAGAAGAATGCCTTAAAAAGTCGAATTTGCCAGATGGAAAAAGAATCTCAAAAGTTCACTGAGGAGATTCATTCCTTCAGAGTTAGACTGGAGCAAATGGAAGCTAGTGACTTTATGAGAAATCAAGATGCTGTTAAGCAGATCCAAACAAATGAAAGATTAGAAGGCAATGTGAAATATCTCATGGGAAAAACCACTGACCTGGAGAATAGATCCAGGAGAGACAATTTAAAAATTATTGGACTACCTGAAAGCCATGATCAAGAAAAGAACCTAGAAATCACCCTTCAAGAAATTCTCAAGGAAAATTGCCCTGATGTTTTAGATCCAGAGGGCAAAATAGAGGTTGAAAGAATCCACAGATCACCTCCTGAAAAAGATCCCAAAAAGAAAACTCCCAGGAATATTATAGCCAGGTTCCAGAATCCCCAGATCAAGGAGAAAATACTACAAGCAGCCAGGAAGAAACAATTTCAATATTGTGGAAACACAATCAGAATAGCCCAGGACCTGGCAGCTTCTACACTGAGGGATCGAAGGGCATGGAATATGATATTCCAGAGGGCAAAAGAACTGGGAATGAACCCAAGGGTCACCTACCCAGCAAAACTGAGTATTTTGTTTCAGGGAAAATATGGTCATTCAGTGGAATAGAGGACTTTCAAGCATTCTTGAGGAAAAAACCAGAGTTGAATAGAAAATTTGACATCCAGACACAAGAAGGAAGAGATGCCTGAGAAGGTAATCAGGGAAAAGAAATCAAAAGGAACTTATCAAAGTTGAACTATTTACATTCCTATATGGAAAAGCAATAACTGTGACTGATGATATCTTTCACACTATGAAAATAATGGAAGAAGGGGGTGTGGTCATATGAATACATATGTGAATGTGTGTGTATATGGTTACAGTTATATGGATAGAGGGCATAGGTTGAATTTGTTGGGAAGGGAGAATACTCAAGGGATGAAATTATGAGGTGAGAGAGGAAAGTGGCAAGAGGAGATGGGGAGAGACAGGGTAGGGTAAACTATCCCATGTAGAAGAAGCAAGGGGAAGTGGTTGCAAAGGAGGGGGAGAATAAGGAAGGCTAAAAAGACAAAACCACATTCCCATTGAATCTGGTTCAGGGAGAAAATGACATACATACTAAATGGGATATCTCAACCTGCAGCAGGATAGGGGGAAGGGGATGAGAGGAGGGATGATGGATGGGAGGGCATCCTTGGGGGGAGGGGAGGTTGGAAGTACCCACTATAGAAGAGGGACAGGATTATGTAGGGAATGGACCGGGTGGGGGGTGGGATGAGTGGGAGGGAATTATAAGCAGCCTTGTACAATATATCTACTATGATAATGTTTTGCATAGCTAGACATGTACAACATATACTGAATTGCTTATCTCCCAAGAAGGAATGGGTGACAAGGGAGGAAGGAAATGGATCTGAAATTCGAGGTCGTAACATTAAATGTTTCAAATATATATAAATACTATTAATAATACTCTTTCGCTTGTAATAGGGAGATAAGATGTGCAGGCATTGGGACACAAAGATTCACCTTCCTCTAATGGAAAAGTCGATGGGGGTATGGGAGAAGGTATGGGAGAGAGCAGATTGGAGGAAGTGATATCTTGTGGGACTACTATTCTGGGAGGTTGGGTAGGGGAATAATGGGGGGAAAATGATTGTAACTCAAAATCAATCTGGCGGAAATGAATGATGTAAAACAGAAGTTAATAAAGCATTTGTTTTTTAAAAAAAAATTTAATCACTATGTATCTTGCAATTTGCCATTTATGAAATTATGCCGTCTTGGAATGCCACCTCTACATTCTTTCAATAAGCATTTTCTTTTCTGTGTTCAGAAGTTCTGGGCAGTTCTTGCATTATAATGTTCAGGTTTTTTGACTTGCATTCTTCTGGGAAATCTATAATCCTCAGATTGCTTCCACACATCCTATCTTCAAGATCAATATGTTTTGCTTGTATAAAGAGCATGTTTTCTTTTCACGTTATTGCTTTTTGCTCCTCCTCTTCCAGGTTGTCCTTCACTTCTTATACTTCTTATATTCCCAGTCGTCCTCTCTTGTCTCTTTGGCAAGATTTGCCATCACAGATTTAAGTTTTTCTATTCTGCCAATTATCTCTGCTATGCAAGCCATAAATTTTGTTCTTACAAACCTCATTTCTCTCTTAAATCACTCAGGAAGAGGGTGTTGTGGGTCCATGCTTTCCTCAAAATCCACAGGCCCTCCTGCTTCATCAGGTATTGAATCATTTTTTTTCATTCTATAATATACTAGATCTGAGGGTCTTATTTACTTCTTCTGTTAATGTCCTTGTTGGTTTATCTCTTCATCCTCAAAGTGTTTAAATTTTCTTCTTCCAAAGATCTTCAGCAATTTTTAGGTTTTTTGTCCAGCTTATTTTCTCCTACTGCTCACTTTCTGACTCACTCCCCTCTGATAGTGGTTTCCCTGGGAGCTAAATCTCAAAAGTGTCTCAGCTTCCTCCAACACTGGACAATTCATAGTTTACCAGCCTAGGTCTGTGCCCCCAGGGCCTTTTGGGGGAAAAGAACTGGGCACTGCTGGATGCTGAACTCTTTCCTTCAGGTTTAGTGGAATCACACATAGGCCCATATACAGAGAGTGTCTATTCCTCAGTTTTCTAATCCTGCAGTACAGAGGGGTGCTATACTAGTACTATTGTAGCCTGGGCAAATTTCTGCACTTCAGAGTTTGGATCTCCATAACAATGGGAAGAAGACAGGGGTCACAGTTACAGAGCTGGGCTTTAATTATAAACCCAAACATGCCTTGCCCAATTCTCTCTGCTCTCCTGCAGAACTCTGTTATAACATATATGGTACTAGCTATCACAACCTAAGCAAATTTCTGCACTTTGGAGCTTAGATTTTCATAGCCCTGGAAAGAGAGAAAGGGAGGTTAGGGTGTGTGGTTGTGTTTTGCTGCAAGTCCATGGATCAGCTAGTGCTACTTTGCAGCCTCTTCACCAAGAGCATGGTGGGTAATGGGGAAGAGAGTGCTGAGTGAACATGAGTTTGGTATTAGTTCATAGAATTTTCACTTTGTTTTTGGTTCCTGGAGTTTGAGACCATGGAGAAAGTTTAAGTTACTTTCTCTTTGATGCATAATCTGTTTTGAAGAAATATGAAAGGTCATGAAAATCAAAGAAAATGTCTACCCTCCATCTTGTTGATCACATGAACTAGAATTCATCAGTCTCACACAAAGCCAGCAACACAGAACTGGAAACAAATGATATGGGCACTGATTAGATGTCAGCAATTCAATTCAATAAATATTATGGATGCTCCATGGTTGTTCTAAAGATATGTAAATTACTGGCAAAACATTCTCAGGTATCAACAAAAATTTCTATAAATCAAGGATTATATTCATGTTTGTTTTCTACATAGAGATAGGGATTAATTTGAGAAATTATTCTATAGCAAGTGATGTCTAGTATTGGTAGCAGTTATTAAATGACTAGCAATAAGGACATCTAAGGTTATTTGTGGACCTGACACTAAATAACTGCATTCTGAGACAAGTCATTTAACCTCTATGGGACTCAATTTTGTCATTTATAAAATAGGGAGTAGAGGGGAACCTTCATGGGAGTTCAAGGTCCTTTCCACAATTCAATGAATTAGGTAGGACTTCCTAAATAGTAGAAAACATGTTCTTTAAATAAATATCCATAAATACTGATATAAAATGAACCAAATGAAGCATTACTTAATAATACTCTTTTCTTTTTGAACCACAAAAACATAACAAGAGAAATAATTATATTTTGCTACCTGAAATAAACAAAATGAACAAAAAGCTGACATGAAGGCAGATCTGGGAAGAATTCTGTAGCATAATTGGTCAGCTAAATTATTAGCAATAATAAGGTGAACAAACTCTTGGATAACTGTTTCAGGAGAACCTTGAAGAAACCATCCTAATAACATATTCCAGAAAGACTTCATTTCATCACATATCAATGAAGAATCGAGGCACTATTAATGACTCCCAGATCAATACATCTAGCTCTAGTTTCTCTCCTAAGATCTAGTCTTACAGGATTGATTGTCTGACATTTCACAATGGGTATTTTTGTAAGCACTAGAAATTCAACCTGTCAAAACAGAACTTACTATCTTTTCCCCAAACTTAGCACTCTTCTAAAATGTCTCTATTTTTGCCCAAAGGCATTGCCATCTTATAGTAACCAAGTTGGCAGCCATGGTATGTATCATCCTAAAAATGCTCATTTTCACTCACACCAGTCAGCTGACAAATACTGTCATTTCTGTCTCGCCAGCCTTGCTCACGGACATTCCCTTTTCTCCGTTTACCCACCACTCTAGTTCTGGACTTCATCTTCTCTTGCCCAGATTATTGCAATGGCCTCCTAACTGGTCCCTCTCACAAGTCTCTCTCCATTCCAAACCATCCTCCACAGAGATAGCCACGTGATGTTCCTGAAGCAGAAGTCTCACAACCATGTCCCCCACTACTCAAACTCCACTGCCTCTGTAAGGCACTTAGAACTTTTTACAACCTCATTCCTTCCTCTCCTCCCAGTCTTTCTATACATTACTCCCCTCCATGCAGTCCACAATCTAGTATAGGTGTGGGTAATCTGTGGCCTTCTAGGTCCTCAGGAGTGGGCCTTTTGACTGAGTCCAAGTTCTATCAAACCAATCCTTTTATTAAGGGGATTTAGTCTTTGTTAAGTTTGGATTCAGTCAAAGGGCCTCACTTGAGGATCTAGGGGACCACATTGTGGCCTTAAGGCTGCAGGTGCTCCACCCTTGGTATCCTTACTGGACTTCCTGCTGCCTTTCCTCACATGGTACTTCATCTTCCATCTTTGTAACTTTGTACTACTGGGTATCCCCCATGGCTGGAATGCATTCCTTGCCAACTTCCCCTCTTGGAACTCCTGCCTTTGACATGAGGCCTTTCTTGATCCCCTCAGTTGTTAGCGTCTCATCCTCCAACCTCACAGTCACTTTTACATACCTATATATGTACATGTTGTCTCTCTCTCTCTAGTTCAGATATAGCCTTCTTCTTTAAAAAAAAAAAATTTTATTTATGATTAGTTTTCAACATTCACTTTCCTAGGATTTTGAGTTCTAAATTTTCCTCCGTTCCTACCTCTGCAAGAGAACATGTAATTTAATACAGGGTATATATGTATGATTATATTAAACATTAGTCATAATGTGAAAGAAGAATTGGAAGAGAAGGGAAAAATCACTAGAAAGAAAAAAAAATCAATGAAAAAAAAAGAGAAAACAGTATGCTTTGATCTGCATTTAGACTATAGTTCTTTCTCTGGTTTTGGACAGCATTTTCCATCATGAGTCTTGGACTTATCTTAGATTATTGCATTGCATTGCTCACAAGAGCTAAATCTAACAAAGCTGGTTATCACAAAATGTGCTGTTACTGTGTACAATATTCTCCTGGTTCTGCTCACTTCACTCAGTATCGTGCATGCAAATCTTTCCAGGTGTTTCTGAAGTTCACCTGCTCACCATTTCTCTCCATTACATTCATATACCACAACTTACTTAGCCATTCCCTAATTGATGGGCATCAGCTCAATTTCCAGTTCTTGGTCACCACAGAAAAAGCTGCTATAAATACTTTTGTACATATGGGTCCTTTTCTCTTTTTTATAATCTCTTTGGGATACAGACATGGTAGTGGCATTTCTGGATCAAAGGGTATGCATCAGTTTGATTGTCCTTTGGGCATAGTTGCAAACTGCTCTCCAGAATGGTTGGATCAATTCACAATTCCACCAACAATGCATTAGTGTGCCAATTTTTCCACATCTTCTCCAACATTTATCATTTTCCTGTTTTGTCATGTCAGCCAATCTGATAGGTATGATGTGGTATCTCAGACTTGTTTTCATTTGCATTTCTCTATGCAATAGTGATTTTGAGCATTTTTTCATATGACTATAAATAGCTTTAATTTCTTCCAGCTATAACCTTCCTGGAGGCAGAAACTGTTTTGTTTTTACTTTTGCAGCCCTCACACAGCACCTGGTACACAGTAGATGCTTAATAAATCAATGCTTTCTGGTTAAGATATAATGAAGTCCCATCTACCATGCTTTATTCCCCACACTGTACTAAAACACAAATACAAAAAAAGTTGGTTTCTCTAACAAAGGATCAAGATAACTTAAGTTTCATTACAGGTATATGATAAGACTGATATTGCCACTGGACCCAGATAGCTCCAGAGGAGAGAATGAGGCTCCTGACTTTGCACAGCCCTGACTCAATTAAATCCAATTCACATGCAAGTCATGACATCACCTTTCTGATGTCATAGTCTTCTTTGAGGACAAACAACAATAACAATGAGTTTGAATGAAAAAAATGCAATCTCATTCCTGTGTTTTCAGAACACTCACAGAATCATCAAGGCCGTCTATATGCAAAACCACTGTTTTGGCACGCTTGTTTGTAGTCCCCAGAAAAAACTGAGCTTTCCTTCGACGTGAGTTCATTTCATTGACACTGCCAGTATCTGCCATATTGGATGACTGAAGGATGTCATAGATTTCAGAAGCCAGAAGTTTAGTCTCTCCTGGAGTAGTAGTCCTTGAAAAGAAAAACAAATTTATATCAGTTAAATAGTATTTTATTATCTTATCTTGCCATGATTTTGTCCCTCAGGTGAAGAAAAAGATAGCTTTCTCAAATTTAATTTGATCCAATTCAGAAGACATACTGTGATATTCTACAATAAAAGACATGAAAGTAATACATAAGGGTAACAAATGCCATCTACATTATAAAAGCACCTAATTAATGTTTGTTGAAGTAAACAATAAAATAAAGCTTGCTATTCTCGTTCAGACTTATGGACTAATCAGGTTGGCATACTGTCCCTGACAGCAGCACTAAAGGATGGAGATCATATTATCATCCATGACAAACTTTGAAAAGTTAGGATATGATTAAAAAAAGAAAAAAAAATCACCTAGGCCAATCATTAAGATTAAAAAAAAAAAAAGAAATGGACTTTTGAGAATAAAATTATGTTGATCTTATTTTTAAGGCACATATTTTCCAATTAATCTATTTTCCCGGTTATTCCTTATTAAGAAAAAAATTAAAAGGAAAAAAAAGCAGTTCAGTGAAATTAACCAGTACATTGGAAATAATCTAAAATCATATGTAAGCATTCCACATCCACTGTCCCCCATAACAACAAAAAAATGTGAGGGCATTTTCTTATATCTCTTCTTTAGGGCCAAGTTTGGTCATAATTTTACAGATTAAGTTTTGATTCCTTTGTTACTCTTTCTAACTACAATGTTGTAGTCATCATTTATTTTCCCAATCTGCTTATTTCAATTTGCATCAGTATATAAGTCTTTCCATGTTTCATGGAATCATCACATTCATCATTTATCACAGAGCAATAATATTCCATTATATTCATGTACCAAAACTTGCTTAATCATTCCCTAACCACTCAACATCTGTTTTGTTTCTAGTTCTTTGCTATGACAAAATAGCTGCTATAAATACTCTGGTGTATTAGCCTTTGTTTTTTTTTTTAAATCAATGACCCTCTCTGCTTTGTCACTTCTCACCTGGACTACTACAATATATCCTTACAGTTGGTCTCCCTGCCTCAATTATCTCCCTACTCCCAGTGTACCCTTCAATCAGTTGACAAACTGATTTTCCAGAAGTCGACAAGTATGAATATGTTACCTGCCTATTTAATAGACTCCGGTGGGCTTCTTTATTATCTCTGCCTTGGTACTGGCTCTCTCACATGCTTGAATCAAATGGAAGTTTCAACTAAATAGAATAACTCACAGATTCTCCTTGGAAAGGCCAACAAAAGAATTAGTTCATTGTGTGCCCAAAAGCAACAAAAAAACACAACTGCATAGAACACAAGCTATCTTCTTCTATTTCATTTCTCAAGGATAAGTCAGACTAACAATTCCAAGAATGAGCCCTTCCAGCCTCACTTTGTAGGTAATTCTGATTTTAAGACCTTATAGAGAGAGATTCCCTTAACAGATTCACTTCTCAGAGAATGAAAAGGATTCTTACTAAAGTGGTAAGGATTACCCTGTAGCTGAAGAACTAAAGTCAAGCCACAAGAAAGCAAGAAATTTAGAACCCTGCCATCCCTCCATGGTGTTATTATAAGTTGCTTAATTGGTTCATTTCCAAGGTAAATGAGGACTGAATCTAATAACCTATTTGAATTGTAGGTCATCTTCTCTTTTCCCTCTATTACTACATCACTTAATGATTTCATCAGCCACCATGGGTTCAACTATCAACTGGACATCTTGAACTTGATGTCCCATAGTATTCTTAAACTCTACATGTCTAAAACAGAACTCATTATCTTTTCCCCAAAACTCTTCTTTTCCAAACTTCCCATTTACTGTTAAGGGTACCAACATGCTCCCAGTTACCAGGTTTGCAACCTTGGTGTTATCCTCTTGTAACCTCAAGAGTCATCTTCAACACCTCGTTTATTTTAACTCAAATATACAATCTCTTACCGAGTCTTGTCATTCCTACCTTCATACAGAAATACGCTCTCCTTTACTCTTATGACACCGTCCTGGTACAGGTGCCCAACACCTCACGCCTAGAGAGCTGGTTGGTCTCTCTATATCTAATCGCTCCTCACTTCAATGTATTTTCTACACAGCTGCCAAAATGGCCTCCAAAAAGTAAAGATCTGAAAATGTCCCCATTCAACGAACTCCAGCTGCTACAGAATTAAATATAAAATACTATGTTTGGCCTTGAAAGCTCTTCACAACATGGCCCTTTCCTACCTTTCTAGTCTTTTATCTCACTTCCTTCTTCTCCACCTACACCACAATTCAGCAGCACTGGACTTCCTGACATTTACCTCCCAGGATCCTCCATCTTCCAACTCTCAGCCTTTTCCCTGGCTGTCTCCCATGCCTGGAAGGTCTTCTCTCCTCACCTCTGTCCTCTGACTTCCCCGGCTTCCTTCAAGATGCTGTTCAAATTCCGGCTTCAGTAAAAGTCCTTCTCAGCCCTCCTGCCGCTCCCCCCACTGCCAGCATTCCCTCTGAGAGGTTATCTTTGTTTTACACTGCACATCTTGTAGGCAGTGATTCTTTGCATGCTACGCTCCCCATTACAGTGTGAGCTTCTTGAGGGCGGCAGCTATGTTTCTGTCTTAGCACAATGACTGGCATACAGTAATTGCTTAATAAATATCTGTTAACTGATACCAGGAATGATGTTTTTCACCTGTGACTCCTGGAATCCCATTCCCTTCAAAGTTCATTTCAAGCAGTCACTTTTGACTGAGGCAGTAAGTACCTAACTTGCCCCCATCCAAATTACTTTGTATGTATTTGATATGTATTTTCCATCTAATTATATGTGTATAATTTGCTTCACCTGATTTAATATAATCTCAGTAATAATGACAAAGACTACAACAATTAAATAGGGTTTTTAAAGAAGTTAAGAGTTTCTGAGAGGCAGAAAGAAAGGAGGAGGGTAGGGGGAGAGGAAGGTGGGAAGAGAAGCATTTCAAGAATGTGAGAGAGTCAGTGCAAAGGTAAAGGTGATAAGGAACCACAAGACTGTATGAAGTAGAGAGTAACATAATCAAACTTGTACTTCTAGAAGATCATATTGGCAACTGATTGGAAGACAGATTGTAAGTAGGCAGAGACCTGAAGCACAGTGACCAACGATCAGGATACTAGTCCAGACAAGAGGTGACACTGTTAGACCTCCACTTCAGAAAAATCATGTTGGCAGATGTGGAAGATGGATTGTAGTGGGGAGAGATTTAAGTCAGGAAATGATGTAGATAAGAGGTGATGAGGTGCTATCTAACAGAATGATTATGTAAAAGAGGACACATGTAAGAGATGTTGTGGAGATGAATAAAAATATTTTTAAAACATATCATGCAATCAGAACAACTGACTTGATTGTATTCATTTGTAATTAATCAAAAAAACTGTGACACAGAAGGAGAGAAAATTAGTACCCATTATAATAATTTCATGAATAAGTATTACTTATGTGAATCAAGTGTCATAATGAGAACACAAAAGTCTAGAAACATTAATAACCAGCAAAAACTATGACTTGCTTGCCAAAGAGAGAGAGATGGCAGCTAAAGGGTTTAGTTTACATTGAACTTAACCTTTTCTGTGTCATGAACCCCTCTGGCAATCTGGTGAAGCTCATAACCCCTTTTTGCAGAATATTGTTTTTATATGCATAAAACACATATGATTACAAAGAAAACCAAAGGCTAGTGAAAATAAAGTTGTAATTTTATCCCCACTCAAGGTCACAGACCTCTTGAAATCTATTCATAGACCCCTTAGGGAGGGTAAAACCCCTGTTTACAACGAAAATTTCTTTTGGAAATCTTAAAGGATAGTGCAAAGTAATAATTAAGCACTATAGTTTCATAAAAACAGAGAAGCAGTGGAAAGTTTAGGTAGTTAAGAAAACTTAAGGAAGTGGCTCAAGATGGCGGAGTAGAAACAGCATTTCCAATGTGCTCTGCCCCACACAAATTTCAAACAATGTGAAAGGGACCTCTGAACAACTTCTGGAGCCACAGCACCCACAGAACGGCACAGAGAAGCTAACCTCCTGCTGAGGACAGCCCAGCAGCCCTGCAGGGAGCGGCCAGCGAAGCGCTCTAAGAACAGGCAGCACAGTGTGCTGGGAACCAACAGCGCAGCCCTCAGAGCCGAGCCCAGGTCCGCGGTTTTAGCCCCAGGGCGGCCGGGCCTTCAGCCAGCTGGTGGAACCCCAGAACACCAGCAATTGTGGCGATTCCAGAATTATCAGCACAGATATGCCTAGGACAAAGTGAGAGGTTAGTGCCCTATGGACTTTGGGACCAGTATTTGGGGAACACGTGGCTTCCTCCCCTGGGGGCAAAAAGTTGCTGAAGAAACAGCTGCACAGAAGCCATCTTGCAGCGTCAGTAGTGGCTCTAGCTCCTGGTCTGCGAACTGTAGGAAGATCCAGCAATCAGTCTGGGGGTTAATCGCTTTTGCTTTAAACTGCCTGGATCTGGATTGTGGTCTGGGGGAGAAGTTTGGGGTGGGTATCCAACTTGCCAGAGTGGGTGGAGGCTTTACAGAGGCCACCCAACTGGCGGAAGTTGTGAAGACCCCACGTTTGGGCGGAAGCTCCCTTGTCTGGTGGCAGAGTTCTACTGTGGCAACAAGCCCAAAAATCAAGTAATTAAGTGGCAATATGCCTAGGCAAACGAAACAAAATAAACAGAAAAGTTCAACATTGGACTCCTATTTTACGGGCAAAGAGGCTCAAAGCATGGAGGAGGACTGTGAGGTCAGAACTCCTGCACCAAAAGCCCCAAATAAACATACAAGCTGGCTACAGGCCATAGAGGACCTTAAGAAACAGATAAGAGAAGTGGGGGAAAATTTGGGAAGAGAAATGAAAAAGATGCAAGAAAAGTATGAAATGTTAGTCAACAGCCTGACTGAGGAAAATAACACCTTAAAAAACAGACTAACTCAAATGGCAAAAGAGGCTCAGAAAGGCAATGAGGAGAAGAATGCCTTAAAAAGTTGAATTTGCCAGATGGAAAAAGAATCTCAAAAGTTCATTGAGGAGATTCATTCCTTCAGAGTTAGACTGGAGCAAATGGAAGCTAATGATTTTATGAGAAATCAAGATGCTGTTAAGCAGATCCAAACAAATGAAAGAACAGAAGGCAATGTGAAATATCTCATGGGAAAAACCACTGACCTGGAAAATAGATCCAGGAGAGATAATTTAAAAATTATTGGACTACCTGAAAGCCATGATCAAAGAAAGAACCTAGAAGTCATCCTTCAAGAAATTCTCAAGGAAAATTGCCCTGATGTTTTAGACCCAGAGGGCAAAATAGAGGTTGAAAGAATCCACAGATCACCTCCTGAAAAAGATCCCAAAAAGAAAACTCCCAGGAATATTATAGCCAGGTTCCAGAATCCCCAGATCAAGGAGAAAATACTACAAGCAGCCAGGAAGAAACAATTTCAATATTGTGGAAACACAATCAGAATAGCACAGGACCTGGCAGCTTCTACATTGAGGGATAGAAGGGCATGGAATATGATATTCCAGAGGGCAAAAGAGCTGGGAATGAACCCAAGGGTCACCTACCCAGCAAAACTGAGTATCTTGTTTCAGGGGAAAATATGGTCATTCAGTGGAATAGAGGACTTTCAAGCATTCTTGAGGAAAAAACCAGAGTTGAATAGAAAATTTGACATTCAGACACAAGAAGCAAGAGATGCTTGAGAAGGTAATCAAGGAAAAGAAATCAAAAGGAACTTATCAAAGTTGGACTAAAACATGGAAAAACAATAACTGTGTTTGCTGAAACCTTTCTCATTATGAAAATAATTGAAGAAGGGTACATGGCATATGTTCACAGGTATACATGGATAGAGGGCACAGGTTGAATTTGATGGGAAGGGATGATGATTATTTTTTTTTGGAGGGCAATTGGGGTTGGGTGACTTGCCCAGGTTCACGTGGCTGGGTTTTTGTTTGTGTGTTGGGTGTCTGGGGCTGGATCCGAGCTTGGGTCCTTCTGGCTCTGGGGCTGGCTCTCTGATTGCTGCACCACCTAGCCGCCCCAAGGAAGGGATGATTCTTAAGGGGTGAAGTCAAGAGGTGAGAGAGGAAAGTGGCAAGAGGAGATGGAGAGAGACAGGGTAGGGCAAACTACCTCATGTAGAAGAGGCAAGGGGAAGAACAGGAAGGCAAAAAGGCAAAAGCATATTCTCATTGAAGTTGGCTCAAGGAGAGAATCACATACATACTAAATGGAATATCTTACCCTCACTCACTCTCCTGAGTAGGGGAAAGGGGGATGATGGAGGGGAGGGCATTCTGGGGAGAGGGGAGGTTAGAAGTACCCACTATCAAAGAGGGACAGGATCAAAGTAGGGAATGGACCAGGTGGGAGGTGAGACAGGTGGGAGGGAAATATAAGCAGTCTTTTACAATATATCTACTATGGTAATGTTTTGCATAGATATACATGTACAACACATACTGAATTGCTTATCTTCTCAGAGGGAGTGGGTAACAAGGGAGAAGGGGAATGGATCTGAAAATCAAAGTTTTAAAATTAAATGTTTCATAAGATGTCCAGGCAGTGGGGCTCAGAGATTCACCTTGCCCTAATGGCAAAGTCGAAGGGGGTATGGGACAAGATATGGGAGAGAGCAGATTGGATGAGGGGATATCTAGTGGGACTGCTATTCTGGGGAAAAAATGGGGGGAAAATGTAACACATAATCTGGTGGAAATGAATGATGTAAACCATAAGTTAATAAAGCATTTGTTTAATTTAAAAAAAAAAAAAGAAAACTTAAGAGATCAAACTAAGCAAAATCATCCTCAGGACATTAAGGATAGAAATGTAAAGAAAAATGCACATGGATGAAAGAAGAGAACTACAAAGATTTTTATGATCCTCTTTTCACGATTAAGAACAATGAAACCACCACACTAAGACTATAACATCACAACTCCAAATGAACTTGTAAAGGAGGTAGAATTGGCACTGAAGAATATACAGGTGGGAAAAGCAACTGGGCTAGGCTAGCTGGTATGTACACAGAGGAGGTCTACAAAGGAGGTAACACCATTGTTACGGATTTCAATACCAACCTTTATGCCTACTTTTCCATATGAATAAAATTTTGTGACATTAATATAAACATGTATATATGGCATACTTCATGTAGATATTACAAGGAAAGTAGGACTTTCACAAGTAATATTGCCCAGTTGATCATCTCTACCATTATGTAACTGAGTTAGAGAATACAATATCTGTTTGTTTTGATACATATGAAATGTAAGTATATGTATATAGACACACTATAGATACACACACACACGTACTCTCTTTCATCAATATATAGCTCAGACTGATATTGTAAATGGACAATGAACTGGGACCTATAAATAAGTAAGCAGAAAGTGAAGCAGGCTGGATTCAGGAAACTGCAAGATTCTTTTAATGACCCCAAATTTCTCTCTGAAAATTTCTGCCACTGAAATTTACTTAATTTTCAGTTCCAGATTCTCTCCTTCCCCTTCTCCCCATTTCCAATTTGGAAAGAAATACAAAACCCATTACAAACAGATACAAAACAGATACAAACAGATTTTGCATTAGTCGTGTTCCACCCCCTAGACCCCACACTCAAGGAAAGAAAAAGAAAGAGAAAACACACACACACACACACACACACACACACACACACACACACACACACACACACACTTCAATCTGTACCTGGGCCCACTGGTTCTCTATCTGTAGGTAGATAGCATTTTTCTTCATGGGTCCTTTGAACCGTAATGGGTTACTATGCTGATCAGAGTTAGTAAAGTCTTTCACAATTATCTTTACAATATTGTTGTTACTGTGTAAATTGTTCACTTGGTTCTGCTCACTTCACTTAGCATCAGTTCCTATAAGTCTTCTCAGGTTTTTTGAAACCATTGCTTTCATCATTTCTTACAACATGATGATATTCCATCACATTCATATACCATCAAAGGTCCATTTAAAAAATATTAATATTGGGGCAGCTAGGTGGTGCAGTAAGTAGAGTGTCAGCCCTGGAGTCAGAAGGACCTGAGTTCGGATCCGGCCTCAGACACTTAATGCACACACAAACAAAAACCTAGCTGTGTGACCTTGGGCAAGTTACTTAACCCCAATTGCCCTCAAAAAAAAAAAAAAGGCAAAAAAATATTAATATTCTTTTGGTGTTGCTGAATGGCTACCAGCCAGACATAAAACACTACAGTCTCCAAGGAACTGAAAAGGTTATCACCCAGAGAACAATGGAACAGTACAAAGTGAATGCAACTAGACTGCAACACATTCCAAACAGTATACTACAATCGAGAAGCATTCACACTGGCTGCCCTCCATGCCTAAAGTATACATCCCTTCACCTCCAATTCATAAAAATCCTCTTCTTTCAAGCATGACCTTTTACATAAAGCCTTTCCTGATTCTCCCTACTGCTTATCTCCCCTACCCAAACTACTTTTTACTTATGTTTTTTATATTTATTCTCTGTGTAATTATATCTGTATTTTGTCTCCCTCATTCAACTTCTAAAAGCTTCTCTTAAGTAGGAAGTTTCATTTTGTTATGTTTGTCTTCTCTTGTATTCGCTTGCTGTTTGCTTAATAAAGCTTACTGATTGGTTGACTTAAGTGAACTAAAAGATGCCATCCAAGAAATATAGGAGTGAAAAAGACAGGCTGGACATGTCATAAAAATGAGGCATATTAATAGAGATGCCAGAGTGTTCCACTGGCATCCAAACAACATGGGGGAAAAAAATAATAACTTTGGGTGACAAAATTGCCCTAGGAGGATAACAATGACAAAATGTGTTACGATTTGCACTAGCCACATCCATCAGGTCACAGATCAATGTGAATATTTTATTTTTAATATTTAAGCATAAGATCTTATAGTAATCTTATTAGATTTGGTTCATTTCTCTAGTCCACAGGTTCCCAAAGTGGGCAATACTACCCCTTGGGGGGCACTGGAAAGATCCAGGTGGACGGTAGTGGTCTTAAGTGAAATTTAGTGGTGTTGAACAAAAATAAGTCTTAACCTAATCTAATAGGGAGTTGCTGAACATATATATATATATATATATATATTTAAAAGGGGGCAGCAGGCCAAATAAGTTTGGGAACCTCTGCTTCAATGAAAAAAAGCTTTTTGGATACTAATTCCATCATCTGTGTATGCTCACACACACACACACACACACACACACACACACACACACACACACACACGTTTGATTAAAGTAAGGTTGTTAACCCTTTCTGAGTCGCTTTCCTTTAGAAAAGCAGATCAAAGAACCTGTGCTAGCAGCCATCCTGGGTATGCTAGGGTGCTTGCTGCTACAATGCCCAAGAAAAAATTCTAATGAAAATAGACCAGGTGACCCAGGGTGATAGATGCAACAGGACCTCAACCAATCCACTAGTCAGAGAAAATGTCATCTATAAACTGTTTCACATGCAATGCATAAGGTACGTCATCTTATTAAAATTAAAAATTATTCAAAATTCACAAAACTAAAGCATAAACTTTATATATCTTATAAACTCATTCATTTCATATATTACTTATACTTTGCACAAACAATAAGAACATTGCTTTTCTTCCAGACCACGGCAATGAAAAACAATCCACATATAGCAATCTCATGTCATATCTATTATTACTGATACTCTTCCTGAATAATATTTCCCAATAAATGTTATTCTTATTACAGTTCATAACACCTGGCACAGCCAAACTGCAATGAAAGAACAGAAAAGGTTTTAATGAGATCATTCATTCAAAAACATTTTAAAAATGGATTGAAAAAAGATACAAAGACAAAGTAGTAAGACGTGTTTGATAACCTCAAAGAGTTTACAATCAGTCTAAAGGACCTAATCATCTTAAATGGATATGAAAACTCCCAACCATTTCCTCTTCTCTACTTATCAAAATCTAGAATGAACTTAAGGGAAGTTATCTGAAGAGATCAGAATAGACTTAAAAGATGGAGAAGGGAATGAAACAGGAAAGAAATCACGAACAAGCAGTCAGAACGGGCTTCTGAAGTCTTTCAATCTAACTTGTACCTTGCTTTATCAGGAATCCCTTCTACCATACTGCCGAGATGTGGCTATTCAGTCCTTGCTTGAAGAACTCTAGCAAGAGGAAAATTCACTATTTCCCAAGGCAATACATTCAGACAAAAAGAAATAATTCAAATATCGAGGAACTACAGTTAGGATCACACAGGACCTAGCAGCTTCTACATTATAAGAGCGGAGGGACTGGAATTTGATATTTCATAGGGCAAGAGAGCTAGGACTCCAGCCAAGGATTAACTACCCTGCAAAACTGAGCATAATCTTTCAGGCAAGGAGACGGATGTTTAATGAAGTAAGGGACTTCCAGACTTTCCTGATGAAAAAGCCAGAGCTCAATGGAAAATTTGATCTCCAATTACAAGACTCAAGAAAGACATAAAAAGGTAAACAAGAGAAACACAGACTCACACATACATAAGTGCACACACCCACACCCACAAACACACGCTCATTACTTGGGAAGCAACAAGAGCAAAATGTTCACATCCCTATATGTGGAGCTGATAACTGTCAATATTCAAAATCTTTATGATTATCATGACCTTCAAAAGGGTTATACTTAGATAGAGGGTGTGGGTATGAATGCACTAACCTGATGTCTAAAAAAAAAACAAAACTATTAAGGGGATCAAAGAGACTGTAATGGGAAAAAGGAAAGGATTAGATAGGAAAAGGTAAAATATGCCATCTGAAGTGACATTAAAACACTATAGAAGAGGGGAAAGAAAGAGGGAGAGGAACATCATTTAAACACTATTCTCACTGGTTCTGGTTCAAAGAGGGATCAACTTAAATCAGTGAAGTTTAAGATTTTAATGTGAATAGACACATAAATTCATTAAATAGAGGAAAAGGAGGGAGGGAGAGGAGCAATGTTTGAAATTTACTCTCATTGATTTAGAATCAAACGAGGAGTAATTCACTCTGATAAGTATAAAAACTTATTTTGTCCTATAGAAAGCAGAAGGGTAAGGGGGGGGGGTGAAAAAGAGGAGACTAAAGGGGGGAATTAGAAGGGAGGGAAACAGTAATAAGGGGAGAGGGTAGGTTAAGAAGAGGGATCACTGGGTGGGAACACTGAGGGAGGGGGTGGTCAAAAGGGAAAACTTCAAGGAGGGGAAGGGAGAAGGAAGAAACAAAAACATAAACAGGGGAGGGAATAGGATGGAGGGGAAGAGACAGATAGTCATTATTACTGTGAATGTGAATGGGATGAACCCTCCCATAAAACAGAGGTGGATAGCAGAATGGATTAAAAACCATAATCCTACAATATGCTGTCTACAAGAAACACATTTGAAACAAAGGGATACCCACAGGGTAAGGGTAAAAGGTTGGAGTAAAATGTATTATGCCTCAGCTAAAGTAAAAAGAGCAGGGGTAGCAATACTTATCTCAGATAAAGCAAAAGCAAAAATAGATCTAATTAAAAGAGATAAGGAAGGAATCTATATCCTACTAAAAGGCACCATCGAGAATGAAGCAATATCACTACTTAATACATATGCACCAAGTGGTATAGCATCTAAATTCCTAGAGGAGAAGTTAAAGGAATTAGAGGAAGTAATAGATAGCAAAACTATATTAGTGGGGGACCTTAATCTTCCCCTCTCTGAACTCGATAAATCTAACCTCAAAATAAACAAGAAAGAAGTTAAGGAGGTGAATAGAATCTTAGAGAGACTAGATATGATGGATCTCTGGAGAAAACTGAATGGGGATAAAAAAGAATTTACTTTCTTCTCAGCAGTGCATGGTACATACTCAAAAATAGACCATGTACTAGGGCATAAAAACCTCACAATCCAGTGCAGAAAGGCAGAAATATTAAGCGCATCATTCTCAGATCATGAGGCAATAAAAATTATATGTAATAAAGGGCCATGGAAAGATAGACTAAAAACTAATTAGAAATTAAACAATTTAATCCTAAAAAATTGGTGGGTGAAACAAGAAATTATAGAAACAATCAATAATTTCATTCAAGAGAATGATAATAATGAAACAACATACCAAAATTTGTGGGATGCACTAAAGGCAGTTCTCAGGGGAAGTTTTATATCCCTGAGTGCATACTTAATTAAAGCAGAGAGAAGAGAGGTCAATGAATTGGACATCCAATTGAAAAAGCTAGAAAAAGAACAAATTGAAAGTCCCCAATTTAGTACTAAATTAGAAATATTGAAAACCAAAGGCGAGATTAATAAAACTGAAATTAAGAAAACCATTGAATTAATAAATAAAACTAAGAGTTGGTTTTACGAAAAAATCAACAAAATTGATAGACCCTTAGTCAATATGATAAAAAAAAAGAAAGAAGAAAACCAAATTATGAGTATCAAAAATAAAAAGGGTGAATCTACCTCCAATAAAGAGGAAATCAAAAAAATAATGAGGAATTATTTTTCCCAATTGTATGCACATAAATATGACAATCTTAGTGAAATGGATGAATATTTACAAAATCACAAGTTGCCCAGATTAACTGAAGAGGAAGTGAATTACCTAAATAACCCCATCTCAGAAAAAGAAATCAAACAAGCCATCAAAGAACTCCCTAGGAAAAAATCTCCAGGGCCAGATGGGTTTACTAGTGAATTCTATCAAACATTTAAAGAACAATTGATTCCAATACCCTACAAACTATTTGGGAAAATTAGTGAAGGAGTCCTACCAAACTCTTTCTATGACACAAATATGGTACTGATTCCTAAATCAGGAAGAGATAAAACAGAGAAAGAAAATTATAGACCAATTTCCTTCATGAATTTAGATGCAAAAATTCTAAATAAAATATTAGCCAAAAGACTCCAACAACTTATCACAAAAATAATACACTCTGATCAGGTAGGATTCATTCCAGGAATGCAAGGATGGTTTAATATTAGGAAAACCATCAGTATAATTGAGCACATCAACAATAAAACTAGCAGAAACCACATGATCATCTCAATAGATGCAGAAAAGGCTTTTGACAAAGTACAACACCCATTCCTATTAAAAACACTAGAAAGTATAGGAATAAATGGAGCCTTCCTCAAAATAGTTGATAGCATCTATTTAAAACCATCAGCAAGTATTATATGCAATGGGGATAAACTAGAAGCCTTTCCAATAAGATCAGGAGTGAAACAAGGGTGTCCACTATCACCCCTCTTATTCAATCTGGTACTAGAAACACTAGCAGTAGCAATTAGAGAAGAAAAAGAAATCAAAGGGATCAAATTAGGTAAAGAAGTGACCAAGCTATCACTCTTTGCAGATGATATGATGATATACTTAGAGAATCCTAGAGAATCAAGCAAAAAACGACTAGAGACAATAAATAAATTTGGCAAAGTTGCAGGATATAAAATAAACCCACATAAATCCTCAGCATTCCTGTACATCTCTAATGAAACTCAACAGCAAGAGACAGAAAGAGAAATCCCATTTAAAGTCACTGGAGACATTATAAAATATTTGGGAATCTACTTGCCAAAACAAACCCAGAATCTATATGATCACAACTACAAAACACTTCTCACACAAATAAAATCAGATCTAAATAGTTGGAAAAATATCAATCGCTCAAATTTTACCAAAATTAAACTATATATTTAGTGCCATACCAATCAATTTACCAAAAAACTACTTTCTAGAGTTAGACAAAATAATAAAATTTATTTGGAAAAACAAACGGTCTAGAATATCAAGGGAATTAATGAAAAGAAATGCTAAGGAAGGTGGACTAGCTATGCCAGATCTTAATCTGTATTATATAGCAGCAGTCATCAAAACTGCTTGGTACTGGCAGAGGTGTAGAGTAGTGGATCAATGGAATAGATTAGGCGCAGGAGACCCAGCAGTTAATGAATACAGTAATCTATTGTTTGATAAACCCAAAGACCCCAGTTTTTGGGATAAGAATGCACTATTTGACAAAAACTGCTGGGAAAACTGGAATACAGTATGGCAGAAACTGGGCATAGATCACTATCTAACACCATATACCAAAATCAAGTCTAAATGGGTGCATGATCTAGGTGTAAAGGATGATACTGTAAGCAATTTGGGAAAGCAAGGAATAGTTTACCTGACAGATTTGTGGAAAGGGGAAGACTTTAGGACCAAACAAGAATTAGAAAGCATTATAAAATGCAAAATGGATAATTTTGATTACATTAAATTGAAAAGCTTCTGTACAAACAAAGCCAATGTAACCAAGATCAAGAGGGAGGTGGGAAATTGGGAAAGAATTTTTACAACTTGTGTCTCTGATAAAGGACTCATTTCTAAAATTTATAGAGAATTGAGCCAAATCTATATGAATACAAGTCATTCCCCAATTGAGAAATGGTCAAAGGATATGAACAGGTAGTTTTCAGAAAAAGAAATTAAAGATATCTAGAAGCATATGAAGAAATGCTCTAAATCACTATTGATTAGAGAAATGCAAATCAAAACAACTCTGAGATACCACATCCCGCCAGTCAGATTGGCTAAGATGACAAAACAAGAAAGTGATAAATGCTGGAGAGGATGTGGACAAATTGGAACACTAATACATTGCTGGTGGAGTTGTGAACTTATCTAACCATTCTGGAGAGCAATCTGGAATTATGCCCAAAGGATTATAAATAATTTCATACACTTTGACCCAGCCATACCACTTCTAGGGTTATATCCCAAAGAGATCATAGAAGTGGGAGGAAGACCCATATGTACAAAAATATTTTTAGCAGCCCTTTTTGTGGTTGCAAAGAACTGGAAACTGAAGGGGTGCCCATCAATCGGGGAATGGCTAAACAAGTTGTGGTATATGAAGTTAATGGAATATTATTGTGCTATAAGAAATGAAGAGGTGACAGATTTCATAATTACCTGGAGAGACTTATACAAACTGATGCTGAGCGAGAAGAGTAGAATCAGAAGAAATCTGTATACAATCACAGACATACCATATCTGTGATGACCAACTATGAAAGACTAGACTCTTTCAGCAATGCAGTGATATAAGTTAATCCCGAATGACTCAAGAAAGTGAGAAATGCGCCATCCAGAGATATAACTAGAAAGAACTGAGCCTGAATCCTGATGGAAGCAAACTAAATGATCTTGTTCTTTTCATTGTTTGGTTTTTATTTCTTCCTTACCATCTTTCATCTCACCTAGTACAATACGCCTTTGTAATTGGAATAATGTCTAATATGAATGCATTTGCAGATCATATACTGGACTATATGCTATTGTGTGGGGAGGGGGGAGGGAAGTAAAGGAAATTTGAAAATCAAGGAACTATGGAATTGAATCTTGTTAACTGAAACTAAACTAATAAATTAATTAAAAAAAAAAAAGAATTGAGCACCCAGAAGATGGTGGAGTAGAAACAGCTCATCCAAGCCACTCTACCCCCAGATTCCCCCCAAATGATGTAAAAGGGGACTCTGAACAACTTCTGGAGCCCCAGCACCCACAGAACGACACAGAGAAGCTAAACTCTCGCTGAGGACAGCCCAGCAGCCCTGCAGGAAGGACCAGCGCAGTGGTCTGGGACCTGGCAGCGGAGCGCAGGAGCCGAGCCGAGCCCAGGTCCGCGTGAGCCGAGGTTTTAGCTCCAGGGCAGCAGGGCCAGCAGCCAGCTGGAGGAACCCCAGAACACCAGGAGCTGTGTCGATTCCAGAATTATCAACATAGACATGCCTAGGACAAAGTAAGAGGTTAGTGTCCTATGGACTTTGGGACCTGTATTTGGGGAATGAGTCAGCTCCCTCCCCTGGGGGCTAGAAGCCGCTGAGGAGACACGCCATTTTGTAGTTTTCAGAGGCAGGTCTGGCTCCCAGCCTACAAATCTTGGGGAGATCCAGCGATCAGTCTTGGGGGGTAATCGCTCTTGCTTTAACCTCCCTGGATCTGGATTGTGATCTAGGGTGGAAGTTGTGGGTGGGTTTACAGCTTGCCAGAAACGGAAGTTGCCCCCCACACATTCGGGACGAAAATTCCTCTATCTGGCCTTAAAGCCATAGTGTGGCAACAAGCCCAAAAGTCAAGTAATTAAGTGGCAACATGCCAAGGCAAAGGAAACAGAAAAATGCAACCCTAGACTCCTATTTTGGGGGCATAGAGCGGGAAAAGGACTGTGAGGTCAGAAGTCCTGCTCCAAAAGCCCCAGGGGAAAACATGAGTGGGTTGCAGGCCATAGAGGACCTTAAGAAGGACTTTAAAAATCAAATAAGAGAAGTGGAGGAAAAACTATAAAGAGAAATGAGAAGGATGCAGGAAAAGTATGAAATGAGGGTCAACAGCCTGACTGAGGAAAACAACACCTTAAAAAATAGACTAGCTCAAATGGCAAAGGAGGCCCAAAAGGGCAATGAGGAGAAGAATGCCTTAAAAAGTCGAATTTGCCAGATGGAAAAAGAATCTCAAAAGTTCACTGAGGAGATTCATTCCTTCAGAGTTAGACTGGAGCAAATGGAAGCTAATGACTTTATGAGAAATTAAGATGCTGTTAAGCAGATCCAAACAAATGAAAGATTAGAAGGCAATGTGAAATATCTCATGGGAAAAACCACTGACCTGGAAAATAGATCCAGGAGAGACAATTTAAAAAGTATTGGACTACCTGATAGCCATGATCAAGGAAAGAACCTAGAAATCACCCTTCAAGAAATTCTCAAGGAAAACTGCCCTGATGTTTTAGATCCAGAGGGCAAAATAGAGGTTGAAAGAATCCACCGATCACCTCCTGAAAAAGATCCCAAAAAGAAAACTCCCAGGAATATTATAGCCAGGTTCCAGAATCCCCAGATCAAGGAGAAAATACTACAAGCAGCCAGGAAGAAACAATTTCAATATTGTGGAAACACAATCAGAATAGTCCAGGACCTGGCGGCTTCTACACTGAGGGATCGAAGGGCATGGAATATGATATTCCAGAGGGCAAAAGAACTGGGAATGAACCCATGGGTCACCTACCCAGCAAAACTGAGTATTTTGTTTCAGGGGAAAATATGGTCATTCAGTGGAATAGAGGACTTTCAAGCATTCTTGAGGAAAAAACCAGAATTGAATAGAAAATTTGACATCCAGACACAAGAAGCAAGAGATGCCTGAGAAGGTAATCAGGGAAAAGAAATCAAAAGGAACTTATCAAAGTTGAACTATTTACATTCCTATATGGAAAAGCAATAACAGTGACTGATGATATCTTTCTCACTATGAAAATAATGGAAGAAGGGGGTGTGGTCATATGAATACATATGTGAATGTGTGTGTATATGGTTACAGTTATATATGGATAGAGGGCATAGGTTGAATTTGTTGGAAGGGAGAATACTCAAGGGATGAAATTATGAGGTGAGAGAGGAAAGTGGCAAGAGGAGATGGGGAGAGACAGGGTAGTGTAAACTATCCCATGCAGAAGAAGCAAGGGGAAGTGGTTGCAAAAGAGGGATAGAATAAGGAAGGCTAAAAAGGCAAAACCACATTCACATTGAATTTGGTTCAGGGAGAAAATGACATACAAACTAAATGGGATATCTCAACCTGCAGCAGGATAGGGGGAAGGGGGATGGGAGGAGGGATGATGGATGGGAGGGCATCCTTGGGGTGAGGGGAGGTTGGAAGTACCCACTATAAAAGAGGGACAGGATCATGTAGGGAATGGACCAGGTGGGGGGTGGGATGAGTGGGAGGGAATTATAAGCAGCCTTGTACAATATATCTACTATGATAATGTTTTGCATAGCTAGACATGTACAAAATATACTGAATTACTTATCTCCCAAGAGGGAATGGGTGACAAGGGAGGAAGGAAATGGATCTGAAATTTGAGGTCGTAACATTAAATGTTTCAAATATATATAAATACTATTATTAATACTCTTTTGCTTATAATAGGGAGATAAGATGTGCAGGCATTGGGATGCAAAGACTCACCTTCCTCTAATGGAAAAGTCGATGGGGGTATGGGAGAGAGCAGATTGGAGGAAACGATATCTTGTGGAATTACTATTCTGGGAGGTTGGGTAGGGGAATAATGGGGGGAAAATGATTGTAACTCAAAATCTGGTGGAAATGAATGATGTAAAACAGAAGCTAATAAAGCATTTGTTTAAAAAAAAAAAAAAGAATTTCTTCTTTAAAAGACAAGATGCCTTTGCTGGCTTTGGAAGCCAAACTGAACGATTTCTTTTCCACAAAACGATTCTATGAAAGATTTTTAGAGAGAAAAGGAAGTCTGGAAAAGCCAATGTAGCAAGTGAGATAGGGAATCAGTTAGAGAGGAGTAGAAGAAGGATTGCCTTTTGGCAATGAGGGCCATCATTGGGAAACTGTAGAAAAGTAGTCCTTTTTAGTAACCAAGATATAAGAATTCTCTTTTAAAGATCCACTGGCAGAAAAAAGATTCCCAGGATCTAAAATTCTCCTTCTGGACTTGGGGCACATTTTCCCCAGATAAACAAAAAGTAATTGTAGTTCATTCAGTTCAAGTTTTTATGGGCTAGCCTGAGAACCTAACCTTTAGCAACTGGGAAAATGTTTTTATACTTCCAACCTAAATTCATAATTCCAAACACTGACTTAGAAATTAAATTTCAGGGATATAAATAAAATTTGACGGCAGATTGCCTGTCAGAATCTTAAACTCTCAGAACTGAAAAAGAATTCAAATCATTTACTCTAAGCTGTATCTTGAAAGGGCTTATTCCCACAATATTCCTGACAACTGGTCATTCAGATTCTACTTCCAAGCCTCCAATGATAGGAACATATTACTTCCTGAAGTAGCCCACTTCACTTCTAAGCAGTTCTAATTGTTAGAAACTTTTCCTTATAAAGACCTAGAAATGTTCCTCTCTGAAACTTCCAGACACTGATGTTTAGTTCATCTTCTGGGATCAAGCATAAGTCTTGTTCCATCCCTCTTTTACATAATGACCTTTCACAGACTTCAGACATCTATCATGTTCCCACCTCCCCTCCCCTGGAGCTAAATATCTCTAATTCCTTCAATCAATTCATGGTCTCTAGTTATCACATTTTGATAATATTCTGGTTTTTCAATGCCTTTCCTAAAATATTAGTGCTCAGAAAAGAACATAAAAATACTCTATATATGATCTAAATAGAGCAGAGTAGTTAAATATTATCTACTCTTTCTCTAATGACTAAGCCTAAGATTAGGTGAGCTTTTTTTTTATTTTTTGGTTACCACCTACCCATCCAGCCTCACATTAAGCTAGCAGTCCACTAAAGTCTCTTGATCAGAAACCATACTAAACTATGCTATATACTATAAACAAAAATTATGCTAAATGGTAAACTTAATAAAGCATGACATGGCTCCTTTTAGCATAAATAACATTTCATTAAAATAAACATCTCTGTGATACTATTTTCCTACAAGTCCCTACAAAACAACAAAGCAAAAAAGTCACAATCACTGTGTTTGGCCTCTACTATTAACTTATCTCAAGATTACTTGTACTGTTTCTAAGCTCTTGTAGCTTCTGGCTGTTGCCTTCAATCCTCTACTTCACCATGCTACTGATCTTCCACACCCCAACCACCCAGGGACAGTCCCTCTCTGGCACTGTACCAAGGCCACCTCTGTATTTCACCACTCTCCCTCTCTTGGTGTTTCTTTTCCCTTCACACACCTCCTGTCTCTCCTCCTGCCACCATTTCCTTTCTTCCATCCTCTGCTGCTTCTGGACTACCCATCTTTCACAGGAACAACTCAGCTATCACCAGACAATCAAAGAGTGTATAATCTTTTGGTCACTAATTCTTAGCTTTTTAATCTTTTCTCAAAGTTTCTATACTCAGTTATGCAACAAATTATTCTTTCATTACAGCTAAGTTTGGTGTTATTCTCAATAACTGAGGGTATGAGAAATTTGGTCTCTATAAGTTCATGATAACTGAGATTTAAAATGTCATTAATAAACTATACCCTGTTTAAGAATGAAAAGAAACATATGTAATTAATTTTAGCAACATTTACATTAAAATCAACAAAAAATGTTGGTGCTTAAGTTTCAATAATTCAAAAAATTCATTAATGCATAACATCACATTCCCCAGTGATGGCAGATGCACACAAGACAGTAATGCATAACCATGAAACACTTTTAGGAAAAAAAATTTTTTTTTATCATTCTTGATTAAAGGTCTCTTCAGATGGTTAAGCTATAGACATTATGAAACTATTCTTCTTTAATAGTACTATAATAAATTTGAAGCATAGGAATAAAACATTCAAGAAACAAATTTTTTTCTGAATTTATACGAAAGATACAAGAATGGAAAACAATTGGCATAATAACAAAAACATTAAAAAAACCACATGGTTATTCCAACAGACATGGGTAAACCTTTAAGAAAATATAATATTCCTGTATGTTAAAAACTCTAAACACCATAAGTATGGAATATGCTCAAAAGCCTTTATTAAAACAAAAAGTTAGCACCATTCACTATTTATTATTAATGAACACCAGAAGCTTTCGTACTCCTAATAATATGATACACCCTTTCCATGGTATATTTGGAAAACCCCACTTACAAACTGAGAAAACAGTTTACAACAAGATTTTTGGAGACCAAATAAATCCAAAAAATCATCAACATTTCTATATAGAACTAACAAAAACCAAGAAGTGGTAAGATAAATTTCATCCAAGATATATATAAAATGAATAAAATATCTGAGAATTAATCTACCAAGACACATGGTAAGATTTACACAAATACTATTTACAGAAAAAAAAAAGGGAGATAAATAATGACAGAATAATCACTGTCCATAGTTGAGCTGTGCTGACATAACAAAAATGACAAAACTACCTAATTTAGGGACAGGGTTTTGCCAATCAAATTAGAACTAAGCAACATATTATCAAAAGGTCTAACATCCCAAAGAAGATGATGGAAAAGTACAACTGAAAGGAGTATATGATCACTGCACATCAAATTATAATTTATTAAGGTGGGGGCGGCTAGGTGGTACAGTGAATAGAGCACCAACTCTGGAGTCAGGAAGACCTGAGTTCAAATCCGGTCTCAGACACTTAACACAAAAGCTAGCTGTGTGATACTGGGCAAGTCACTTAACCCCAACTGCCCTACCTTCCCCCCTCCAAAAAAGCAAATAACAATAATAATAGTAACAATAATTTATATAAGGCAATTATCATTAAAGATATGTGGTCTAGTTATTAAAAAATGAAAACAGATCCACGGAACGAACAAAAAACAGAAGCAATCAAAAACAAGTACCTAAATGTTTGAGAAATTCAAGAACCTCCCCTATGGAAACCTCCTTTTTGGCCATAGTCTGATCTGAACATTTAAAACAATTAGGCAGAAATTAGAATTAGACCAACATCTTACACAATGCAATCTGATCATAAAAGTCACACTAAAAAAATGAAAAGAGAGCAAGATCATTTATTTTTCCTAACTATAGGAAGAATTCAAAGGATTGAGATCATAACTTTTTATAATTGTTAATAAAATTAAAGAGCTTTTAAACAAATAAAATCAATGAAGACATAATTAGAAAAGTAGCTTGGTGAAAGATATTTGAATCATTCCATAAAACTATGACATAAAAATACAGGGAATTTTAAAATACATATATAACACTAAGAGTCATTCCCCAATAGGTAGGTGCCAAAAGGATAGAATCAAAATTTTCATAATGAAATTCGAAAACTATAGAGGAAAATATACTTCAAATCTCTTGTCAAAGAAAAAATCAAAATTCTGAGGTTTTACTTTGTGCCATGCAAATTGGCAAAGATAAAATGGGGGGAGGAGGAGTAAATACTAGAGTGTCTATGGGAAGAGGAACACACTGATGCATAATTGATGGGGACCAGATACATTCTGGATTTCAAACTAGAATTATGCAAAGAGGCCAAAATGCCCATACTCTTTGATCCTGTGATTCCACTCTGGAGATATCCTAAGGAAATCAAAGGTAGAAACAAAGGTCTAGTTTATGCAATATAAGATGGAAAAAAAGTAGGTATCTATCAGGGGGAAAAAATGGTATGTCAATATTCTAAAATACTTATGTATGAGAAATGAGGAATGTAAGGATTTCAGAGAAATACTAGAAGATGTGTATGAATTGATATTAGAAGATGTGTATGAACTGATACAGAATGAAATAGGCAGATTCAAGTAAACAATGATTACAATATAAATGAAAATATAATAAAAAGGAAAGTAAATTCCGATGAGAAGCAATGGGAAAAGGGAAGGGATAATGAAAACGTACCATTTCCTTCCTGGCAGAGAAAGAGGATTGCCAGTATAGAATACTATATACATTTAGACATAAAGGATGGTATCATAAATAAATTAGGGGAAAATGTACCTGTCAGATCTATGGATAAAGGGAGAATTTATGACCAGACAAAAGATAGAAAGAATGACAGGGAATAAAAATGGAGAATTTTTATTATATGAAAATAAAAGTTCTTGCACAAAACTAATGCTGCCAAAATTAGAAGGAAAGCAGAAAACTGGGAGAAGAAAATATACAGTAAGTTTCTCTAATAAAGGCCTTATCTTTGAAATATACAAGGAGTTCGGCCAAATTTATACAAATAAAAACCATTCCCTAATTGATAAATGGTCAAAGGATACAAACAGGAAGCTTTAAAAAACAAAGTTATCAATAGTAATATGAAAAAATGTTCTAAATCACTACTACCAACGAAAGGCAAATTAAAACAACTCTGAGATACCACTTCACAACAGATTGATGAACATGACAGAAAAGTAAAATAATTGCTGAAGGGGATACAGAAAAACAGGAACACCAGTAAACTTGTTAGTGGAGTTGTAAACTGCTCTAATCGTTCTGGAGAACAATTTGGAACTGCGTCCAATGGGATATAAAACAGTACATATCCTTTGTCCCGGCAATACCATTGCTAGGACTGTATCCCAATGAGACCTAAGAAAAAGAGAAAGAACCTATACGCACAAAACATTTATAGCAACTCTTTTTATAGTGGCAAAGAATTAGAAACTGAAGGGACATCCTTCAGTTGCAGAATGGCTGAACAAGTTCTGGTATATAATTGTGATGGAATATTATTGTGCTATAAGAAATAATGAGTGGGCGGAGCCAAGATGGCGGAATAGAAACAGCTCATCCAAGCCTCTCTGCCCCCAGACTCCCCCCAAACTATGTAAAAGGGGACTCTGAACAACTTCTGGAGCCCCAGCACCCACAGAACGACACAGAGAAGCTAACCTCCCGCTGAGGACAGCCCAGCAGCCCTGCAGGAAGGACCAGCACAGCAGTCTGGGACCTGGCAGCGCGAGCCGAGCACAGGATCTGAGCAGACCGGTCCGCGTGAGCCAAGGTTTCAGCCCCAGGGCGGCAGGGCCAGCAGCCAGCTGGAGGAACCCCAGAACACCAGGAGCTGTGGCGATTCCAGAATTATCAACATAGACATGCCTAGGACAAAGTAAGAGGTTAGTGTCCTATGGACTTTGGGACCTGTATTTGGGGAATGCGTCAGCTCCCTCCCCTGGGGGCTAGAAGCCACTGAGGAGACACGCCATTTTGTAGTTTTCAGAGGCATTTCCGGCTCCCAGCCTACAAATCGTGGGGAGATCCAGCGATCAGTCTTGGGGGGTAATCGCTCTTGCTTTAACCTCCCTGGATCTGGATTGTGATCTAGGGTGGAAGTTGTGGGTGGGTTTACAGCTTGCCAGAAACGGAAGTTGCCCCCCACACGTTCGGGACGAAAATTCCTCTATCTGGCCTTAAAGCCATAGTGTGGCAACAAGCCCAAAAGTCAAGCAATTAAGTGGCAACATGCCAAGGCAAAGGAAACAGAAAAATGCAACCCTAGACTCCTATTTTGGGGGCATAGAGCAGGAAAAGGACTGTGAGGTCAGAAGTCCTGCTCCAAAAGCCCCAGGGGAAAACATGAGCGGGTTGCAGGCCATAGAGGACCTTAAGAAGGACTTTAAAAATCAAATAAGAGAAGTGGAGGAAAAATTGGAAAGAGAAATGAGAAGGATCCAGGAAAAGTATGAAATGAGGGTCAACAGCCTGACTGAGGAAAACAACACCTTAAAAAATAGACTGACTCAAATGGCAAAGGAGGCCCAAAAGGGCAATGAGAAGAATGCCTTAAAAAGTCGAATTTGCCAGATGGAAAAAGAATTTCAAAAGTTCACTGAGGAGATTCATTCCTTCAGAGTTAGACTGGAGCAAATGGAAGCTAATGACTTTATGAGAAATCAAGATGCTGTGAAGCAGATCCAAACAAATGAAAGATTAGAAGGCAATGTGAAATATCTCATGGGAAAAACCACTGACCTGGAAAATAGATCCAGGAGAGACAATTTAAAAATTATTGGACACATACTGAATTGCTTATCTTCTCAGAGGGAGTGGGTGACAAGGGAGAAAGGGAATGGATCTGAAAATCGAAGTTTTAAAATTAAATGTTTCATAAGATGTCCAGGCAGTGGGGCTCAGAGATTCACCTTGCCCTAATGGCAAAGTCGAAGGGGGTATGGGAGAAGATATGGGAGAGAGCAGATTGGATGAGGGGATATCTAGTGGGACTGCTATTCTGGGGTGGTGGGTAGGGAAAAAATGGGGGAAAAATGTAACTCACAATCTGGTGGAAATGAATGATGTAAACCAGAAGTTAATAAAGCATTTGTTTAATTAAAAAAAAATAAAAAAAATAAAAATAAAAATTATTGGACTACCTGAAAGCCATGATCAAGAAAAGAACCTAGAAATCACCCTTCAAGAAATTCTCAAGGAAAACTGCCCTGATGTTTTAGATCCAGAGGGCAAAATAGAGGTTGAAAGAATCCACCAATCACCTCCTGAAAAAGATCCCAAAAAGAAAACTCCCAGGAATATTATAGCCAGGTTCCAGAATCCCCAGATCAAGGAGAAATACTACAAGCAGCCAGGAAGAAACAATTTCAATATTGTGGAAACACAATCAGAATAGCCCAGGACCTGGCAGCTTCTACACTGAGGGATCGAAGGGCATGGAATAAGATATTCCAGAGGGCAAAAGAGCTGGGAATGGAACCAAGGGTCACCTACCCAGCAAAACTGAGCATTTTGTTTCAGGGGAAAATATGGTCATTCAGTGGAATAGAGGACTTTCAAGCATTCTTGAGGAAAAAACCAGAGTTGAATAGAAAATTTGACATCCAGACGCAAGAAGTAAGAGATGCCTGAGAAGGTAATCAGGGAAAAGAAATCAAAAGGAACTCATCAAAGTTGAACTATTTACATTCCTATATGGAAAAGCAATAACTGTGACTGATGATATCCTTCTCACTATGAAAATAATGGAAGAAGGGGGTGTGGTCATATGAATACATATGTGAATGTGTGTGTATATGGTTACAGTTATATATGGATAGAGGGCATAGGTTGAATTTGTTGGGAAGGGAGAATACTCAAGGGATGAAATTATGAGGTGAGGGAGGAAAGTGGCAAGATGAGATGGGGAGAGACAGGGTAGAGTAAACTATCCCATGTAGAAGAAGCAAGGGGAAGTGGTTGCAAAGGAGGGGAAGAATAAGGAAGGCTAAAAAGGCAAAACCGCATTCACATTGAATTTGGTTCAGGGAGAAAATGACATACAAACTAAATGGGATATCTCAACCTGCAGCAGGATAGGGGGAAGGGGGATGGGAGGAGGGATGATGGATGAGAGGGCATCCTTGGGGGGAGGGGAGGTTGGAAGTACCCACTATAGAAGAGGGACAGAAACATGTAGGGAATGGACCAGGTGGGGGGGTGGGATGTGTGGGAGGGAATTATAAGCAGCCTTGTACAATATATCTACTATGATAATGTTTTGCATAGCTAGACATGTACAACATATACTGAATTACTTATCTCCCAAGAGGGAATGGGTGACAAGTGAGGAAGGAAATGGATCTGAAGTTTGAGGTCGTAACATTAAATGTTTCAAATATATATAAATACTATTATTAATACTCTTTTGCTTGTAATAGGGAGAAAAGATGTGCAGGCATTTGGACACAAAGACTCACCTTCCTCTAATGGAAAAGTGGATGGGGGTATGGGAGAACGTATGGGAGACAGCAGATTGGAGGAAGCGATATCTTGTGGGACTACTATTCTGGGAGCTTGGGTAGGGGAATAATGGGGGGAAAATGATTGTAACTCAAAATCTGGTGGAAATGAATGATGTAAAACAGAAGTTAATAAAGCATTTGTTTAAAACAAACAAAAAAAAGAAATAATGAGTAGGGGCGGCTAGGTGGCGCAGTGAGTAGACTGCCGGCCCTGGAGTCACAAGGACCTGAGTTCAGATCCGGCCTCAGACACTTAACGCACACACAAACAAAAAAAACCTAGCCGTGTGACCTTGGGCAAGTTACTTAACCCCAATTGCCCTCCAAAAAAGAAAAAAAAAGAAAGAATGAGTAATCTGATAAAGGCCTCATTTCTAAAATATAGAGAATTGGGTCAAATTTATAAGAATACAAGTCATTCCCCAAATGATAAGTAGTGAAAGGATATGAACAGGCAGTTTTCAAAGGAAGAAATTAAAGTTACTTATAAGCATATGAAAAAATGCTCTAAATCACTACTGATTAGATAAATGCAAATCAAAACAACTATGAGGTACCACATCTCACAGGTCAGATTGGCTAACATGAAAAAATGGGAAAATTATATATGCTGGAGAAGATGTGGGAAAATAGGAACACTAATGCACTGTTGGTGGAGTTGTAAACTGATCCAACCATTCTGGAGAGCAGTTTGGAAATATGCACAAAGGGCTATGAAAATGTACATACCCTTTGACCCAGCAATACTACTTCTGGCAAAGAGATCATACAAGTGGGAAAAGGACCCACATATATAAAAATATTTATAGCAGCTCTTTTTGTGATAGCAAAGAATTGGAAATCAAAGCCCATCAATTGGGGAATGGCTAAACAATTTGTGGTACATGAATGTTAATGGAATACTATTGTGCTATAAGAAATGAGGAGCAGACGGACTTCATAATAACCTGGAGAGACTTATATAAACCGATGCTGAGTGAGGAGGGCAGAACCAGGAGAATTTTATATGTAATTACAGATACATCATATCTGTGATGACTGGGCTCCTTTCAGCAATGCAAGGTTATACAACTCCAAAGGACTCAGATGGAAAGGGATATCCACATCCAGAGAAAGAACTGTGACTCTGAATGCAGATTGAAGCAAACTACTTGCTCTTTTTTGTTTTGGTTTGGTTTCTTCTTTCTCGTTGTTCATTCCATTGGTTATAATTCTTCTTGACTAATGTTTAATGTGAAGGTATTTGCAGATCCTATATTTGATTGCATGCCACCGGGGGGGGGGGGGTGAGAGGGGAGGAGAGAAAATTTGGAACTCAAGGGACTGTGGAACTGAATGTTGTAAACTAAAAGTAAATAAATAAAATTTTAAAACAATTAAAAAAAAGATATTTTACCAAAAAAAAAAAAAAAAAAAGAATGAGCAGGATGGTTTTAGAAAACCTGGGAAGACTTATATGCACTGATAGAAAGTAAAGTGAACAGAGCCAGAACATTGTACACAGTAACAATAATATTGTAATGATGATCAACTGCAGAAGACTTAGCTAATCTTAATCAATACAATAATCCAAAACATTCCCAGAGGACTCATGATGAAAAATGTTAATTACCTCCAGGGAGAGAATTGATAAACTGAGATATTTTCTTTCTTTTTTGTTTTGCACAACACAGCTAATATTGAATATGTTTTACATGACTTCAAATGTATAATTGATTTATTGCTTGCCTTCTCAATGGGTGAGGGAGGGGCTGGAGGAGAAAATCTGAAATTCAATTTTTTTAAAAATTCTTGTTAAAAATAAATAATGAATGGAAAAAATAAAAAGGAAAAAACATATACCTGCTGACAAGGTTTTTAAAGGGAAAAATATACCAATGACCTAAAAGAAATCACAAGCACCTCGACTCATTAACGGATACGGAAATCATATCCTAGCTTCTTTTGAAGGTTTTACAAAGACTGTCCTCTTTGCCAAATTTATTCAAAATATCATTTTAAAGTGAAATATGCAGAATATTTATTCCTGTTAATTCTTCTCTTGTATTATTAAAAAGAAAATAAAGATGTCATTAAGAATCAGACTGATGTTATTTATAGTTATAAATAATTGTACCCCATCTAAAATGTTAAATGTGTTCATGAAAACACTACAGTAAGGAAGGGAAATCATAGAGAATAGTTAATTCCAGAAAACTAGCTTTATGAATGTAAAACATACTATTGGTATGAGTCTATGGTAGAGTCTATAATTTAATAATTATATTACTGTGAAACTATGTTGGGTAGGGCAACATTATGAGAGATACATGTATTAAGGTTATATCAAAACATTAAGAACATATATGAGTAGAAAGATATAAAGATATAAATTAAGGCTGATTAGTGATGTAAATGAATGTAAACAAATCTTGGCAATTCAACTAAATTTAAATATTAAATGCCATTACTGCACATTTTCTGACTTTTTTCAATACATTGATCAGTTGTGCTGATTTTTCTTCCCTTTTTTCTTCTTATTTTTTTGTCTCTAAAAAATATAATTTATTATTATATGAGATGGCTCTCTGGGAAGAAAAGGAGGAAGGAGTATGATTCTGTAAAAATAAAAAGGCATCAACAAAAACTTATTTTTTTTTAACAAGAGACTAATTTAAATAGGATACCAACTGAAATGTTGAACACCGCTAAGCAAAACATACAGTGAGTTACATAAGTAAGTTGATTCCAAGGATCATATGAGTCTTTTAAGAAATATGGCTTTAATAAAATTACACAGCCATAAGAACTTTGAGAAATCATTTGTGGTATTGTAGGCAATAGTGTTTTTACCCCAAACTTGAACTGCATTTCTCATATATGAAATGTTTGGTGACATGTACCAGTGATGAATAATGCATTAAGGTCTTTTGAGCTTTAACCATTTTATTTCCTGGAAGGTACTTCATGGAAATTTAAGCTCCCTCCTGTTTACCTGACATTGGTATGGATAAAGCTAACCCTCAATCTTTCTGAGGTAAATAAAACTACCAATCAGAAAATTTTTCAAGAAATATGCCAAAAATCTTTTGAATAATACTTTAAGTACTGGTCACAGCATAATCATCAACCTCACATGGTATTATAGGCAATATTTCTTAGATGTCTCTAAACTTTAAGCAGTTTATTTCTACAGACTACTAGTAAATTGACCACATTACTATTGTGCTCAGGTATAATTTAAAAGTTTATGTTAATTCAAGAAAACCTAAAAACATATTTTTTTTTACTTAAGTACATAATGTTAATCATGAAACCTGTATTTCCCTCCTCTGACTAAAGTCAAATTACACTAAGTTCAGATATTTATAACTGAAGGCAAAAGGACCTAATCTAACCAATATGTGAATATCTGATTTTCAGCTCTGTGACATCATCACCTCCTCTGCTTAAGCGTCATTTAATTTTTTACTCAGCAGTGAAATTACAATTTCAAGCTAGAAGGAAAAGAAATTTGGAATCACTTATAAATGTAATCATACCTACATTCATAGGAAATATGAGTAAGAAAAGATTAGAAAAGTAAGTCATCTCTTCTTATGCTATTGCTCTGTATTAGTCTCAGAAGGAATCAATTAGGAAGTTGATCAAAATGAGAAAGGTTTGTAAGTTGTTTCAGACAAGTTTATTCCAATGTAAAGGAAAAAATCTACTATAAAACTAAATACAATTATTAAGTTTTTGCTTTTATTTTTCTTCTTTTATTGGGAGGAGGGAGAATGCAAAACGGAAGGTGAGGAGAGAAATTTTTTTGTTACTTAAAAAAATTAATTTTTTAAAAGTATCTCTAGGTTGTTTATGGGGGGGTTAGTTTGTTGAGCTTTTAAACAATTATAAAGTAGAGGTGGTCACTATTTCAAACTTTTATAGAGTTGGTCACTGTAACTCATTTGTTAAATTTCTCCCCTATATTCTCCCCCACCAAAAAAGAACCCCACAAATTTTCTAGGGCAAAAGAGTTCTCAAAGAGTCTAACATTTCAGCGAGTCTGTGAACTTAGGAAAAAGTAGCCAGCATTTCCTTCAATTAGTAATTTTTTTTAAAAATTCTGGAAAAGAGTTCAAATGTTTTACCAAATTTCCAAGGGAATTCATGATTCCAAATGGGGATATAAGCTAAATAAAGGAGGTTACACAAAGAGGGGGAAAAAAAGAAAAAGTAAAACAATTCAATGTATTGGAAACTTTCTTTGAAACTTATTTTTCTAGAATCATAGAAAGTGCCCCGTTAAATCAGAACAGTGATATTAATATTAATATGAATGTTATGGTAAAAATTAATGTACTGCCTATTTAATAAATATAAATCTTTTTTCTATATAAAATTCAAAGATAGCCTTGCCTAACACAATTATGCCCTTTGGAATTAATACAGATCTAATTAACTCATTAATAAGGCTCTTTCATATTTTCCATTTTGACCAATTATTTATGAGAGGTAGTAAAACAGTGTCATAAGAATATCTAAATGGCAAACGAGACAAACAATTTACAACTAATGTTCATAAAAATGTAATTCTTAAACAACAGTTAATAATATTAATCTTTTTTTTTTTACAAATGACACTTTACTTGGAATTATATCAATAGTTTTTTTCCCTCCTAAAACAAAGAAATCTTTAAGTATGAGTTCTAATCAGAAAAGTGATTGAAATCTTCATGGTTAAAGGTATCTTGTTCTGTAGATTACAAACAGGCACATGAACATTTAAGGAGAGGTTGCATAAATACCTTCCAATAAAATCTTTTCTGTGCCTTCTTCAATGGAGTGAGCAAGGCCCAGGGTCTTCAAAGGCCACACAATGAAGCACAAACTCTAGCAGGTCCTACCAAATCAGAGAAGCTTTGAAGACTAGCTAATGATATAAATTCTAAAGGTTAGCCTAGGCACAAAATGGAATTTTTATTGGGTCACAACAGGTCACACAGACTCTCCTAAAGTGTGAATAGGGCTGTGATCCACTCCAATGGAAGCAGTACCTACAACAAATGAAATCACAGATCCTTTTGAAGTACAAAAATACCTAGCTAGAGCATAATTATTCATTAGTGTACACCCAAGTCATGCTTTCATAAGTAAAATAAGGCAGTAAGCACTAAAAGAGCTAACTAGAACACAAGATGTTCCAAACACCTATATATTATAATAAACCATCACTTATGTGAGTTTCCTCTACCATCTCAGCACCTCCTCAATGTGGGTATGTCATAGGACTCTCCTACTTCCTCTGGAAATATATCATTTCTTTTCTATATTATCAGATAGTGTTCACTGTTTTGTATTTTCTCTCTGTCTGAATAAGTTCCATGAGAAGGATCATATTTATGCTAGTCTCTATTAATACTTATAGAAATGCTTGATACAAATGACCACAAGATCATAGATTAAGAGCTGGAAGGAATTCTAAAGTCATTATAAGGAATTAATAAACAACATGTTGAGATTTCACATCCCATGGTATATATAGTATAAACAAGTTTACTCTTCTGCTACCTAGTTTTTATATACCTTAGGTATGGAGGCTCTTCTTTTTCTGTATGATGACAAATGTGACAACTGTCTGCGCACTTTACTGACCACAAGTGGGCTCTCCCAGGACACTATTGCCCACACAAAAAAATTCTGAGCTTGGCTGAGTAGTGAAGTAAGCTGTCAAAAATCCTATTTTTCTTAAGAGATTATCTCAGCAGTTTTTCTTCCTAACTGGTATCATAGTTTATGGGAAAGGTCACTGTATTTGTAAGACATTTCAGATGTTGGCCAACTGAAAAATGTAATGTATGAGAATAAGTTGGGTGGAATTACTGCGGAATTTCAGATCCTTAGCTTAAAGAGAGAATTAACCTTTGTGTTAACATGTATTTTTAGGGTTTCATGTAAAATGAAAAAAGGATTGCCAGCCTATGCTTTTAAAACACACTACACAATAATCACAACTCACATTTAAGCAGTCATAAAACACTGTGATCACACAATCCTGTTGTGTAGGTAATATAAGCATCATCAACCTTATTCTAAAAATGACAACAGATGTCCAGGGAAAGTCAGTGATTTGCCAATGTCACATTGTTACTATGTGGGAGGGTCAGAATGTGAGCTTCCAATGATCTAGTGGTCTTCACTAAATAACACTGAAGCTCAGTGGCATCATCTCACAAGAAAAGCCATCAATAACAAAGTTTTTCCATGAATATTATCTACAGAACCAATGCTGGCAGATGCTTCTATTCTGCAGTATGAAGATACAGTACTATTCTACTATTTCTTCTCTGTCACTTTATATAAGGTGTTTTATCTCCCTGGGCCTCAATTTCCTCATCTGAAAAATGAAAAGTGTGAACTGAATGACCAATGTTACCAATTGGTGAATAAACAACACAGCTGATTAATACATAACTAAATTTTGTTTGAAAAAATAAGTTAAAATTGTGGTTACTGAAGAGAGGCTGGATAACACTTTACAAACTAAATTATTTCTCTGGGCATTTAATTAGAATAGAATTTCTATAACTCATTAATATTTTGTTTTGGCACATAACACAAACTTTATATACTGATTATATGTATGAACTGAAAGAGTAGATAGTTTAAAAAAAAAGACAGATTTTTGTAACAAAGACTGCAGCATTGTCAGTCATCAATACAAAATTATAGGGTGACAGATAGAACTCCTGTGGACTTTCAGTGAAAGAAGGAATAGGGGAACATATGGTACTTTTGTCCCACTTATTTTCTATTCTAAAAGTTTCTAATCTAAAATACTCCCCATCCTTTATCCAAACTGAATTATAATTAACAGTTCTAAGTGATAAATATTACTACTTAAAGGATTTCATATTGCTGACTACCTGCCCACAAAACAAATAACCACTAATATTCACATATATCATTAAGCTCTTTGAAAACACATTGTTATCTTTACACAGAAAACTGGAAAAGTTCAAGATAATCTTAGCTCTATAGCATACTGGTGACAGTAATAGCAGCTCACTTTACACAGCAATTTAAGGTATACAAAAGCTTTATATATTTTATTAACATCATCTCTTATTCATCCCTGTAACAACTCTGTAAGTTAACAGGTGCCGTTATTATTCCTATTTGACAAAAGAGGAAACTGAGGGTCAGAAAGGTTAAATGTTTTGTCCAATCAACTAAGTGGTGTTTGAGACAAAATTTGAAGCCAGGTCTTTCTGACACCAAATCCAAAGCTCTAATCTCTATAAATACAAACTAACAAAATTTTCTTATATAGAATATTGATATATATTGATATTATATGAGTATAAGACAACATAAGAAATCCCAACCCATGAAAAGCAGAGCATTTTTAAGATCACAGCACAGGATTTTAAAAATCTTCAAAATACTTTGAAATAAAAAACACATTCAGCTGTTCAGGAGAAAAAAATAAGAGGCTATTGTCATCCTTTAAGCAAAATTTCCATTTCTTTAAATTTTGATTCTTCTGTTACTCATTTAAGTAAAAATCTACTTAAAACAAATACAAGTGATCCTTATTTTAGGAATAAGCTTGATTCTAAAAGTTAGTTTTCTAAGTGATCTGAAATGTAGAACTCATAAAAAAAATTAGATCTGCATTATGTCTATAAGAACCCTGTGGTTTAAATTTATGATTTTTTTACCACCCCATCAAAGCTCCTATTCTTTCAATACAGATGACTTCAGAAATTAACAGAATCATAGCATGACAGAATCTTAAAGCTGGAAGGCAGCTTAGAAGTCTTCTAGCCCGATGACAAAACAATTTTACCAATATCATCCCCACCCAACAACCACCAAATGACCATCATTTTCTGTACATGGCAACACTTGTATGGGATAGGAAACTTACGCCTTATGCAAAGCAACACCTTCCATTTCTTAGCTCTAGTCTTTGCAAAGTGGTTTTTGTCTGCTGAGGTGAATTCTGCTTTCCTCTCTAGAGCAGCAGTGGAAAGCAGCCTAGATTTAGAGTCAGAGGATCCACTTGCATTTGTGTGATTGGGTTCACATGACTTCTCTGACCCTCATCTATTTCTTCATCTAAAAAATAATAAGTATGGATTTGATGACCTCTGAATTTCCTTCCAACACTATATCTATGGTACAAGTAGATGAAAACTAATCTCTTCCACATACCAACCCTTTAAATATTTATAGTTGACTGTCATCATGTACCCATCTCCTTTTAATCCTGCTTAGTGCCTTCCCTCCATTAATGATCTCCATTTATCTTGTATATATGTTTATACATAGTTGTTTGCTTGTTTTTCCCCCTTTACACTGTGAGCTCCTTGTGAGCAAGGACTGTTTTTTCTCCTTGATCTGGGAGTTCTGGAACCTGGGTATAATAATGGAATTCCGAGATCAAGAAGAAAATATTATAAGCAGCCAGGAAGAAATAATTTGAATATTGTGTAAATACAATCAGGATAACATAGGATCTGGCAACTTCTTCATTGAGGGATTGAAGGGTTTGGAATATGATATTCCAGAGGGCAAAGGAGCTGGGATTAAAACCAAGAATCACCTACCCAGCAAAACTGAGTATCATGTTTCAGGGGAAAATATGGTCATTCAGTGGAATAGAGGACTTTCAAGCATTCTTGATGAAAAAAAAAAACAGAGTTGAAAAGAAAATTTGAAATTCAAATACAAGAAGCAAGAGAAACATGAGAAGGTAAACAGTGAAAAGAAATCATAAGGAACTTATCAAAGTTGAACTATTTACATCCTTACATGGAAAAACGATAATTGTAACTTAATGAAACTTTTTTCAATATAAGAATAATTGAAGGGAATAGAAATGTGTATATATACACATACATATATATGTCTATATAGGAGGGTATATGGGCATATGAATACATATGTGAATGTGTGTCTATATGTGTACAGGTATACATAGAGTTCATAGGACCAATTTAATGGGTAGGGATGATACTTAAAAGGTGAAATTAAGAGGAGAGAGAGGAACATAATGAGAGGAGATGGGGAGAGACAGAATGGGGTAAATTATCTCATACAGAAGAAGTAAGGGAAAATGGTTACAATGGAGGAGAAGAACAGGAAGGCAAAAGGGAATGGGTCAACCTTACTCTTAGTGAATTTGGCTTAGGGAGGGAATGGCATACACACTAAATAGGGTATCTCACCCTATAGGAGAGTGGGGGGGAAGGGAATGAGAGGGGGGATGATGGAAGGGAGGGCAGGCTTAGGGGGAGGGAAGTTGGAAGCACCCACTTTTGAAAAGGGACAGGATCAAAGTAGATAACAGAACAAGTGGGAGGTGGGATAGAAGGAGGGAAATATAGTCAGTCTTTTACAATATATCTACTATGGAAATGTTCTGCATAGCTATACATGTACAAACCTATATTGAATTGCTTATCTTCCCAGTAAGGGTGGGTGACAAGGAGGAAGGGAATGAATATGGAATTCAAAATTTTAAATTCAAATGTTAAATATATATATGTATATATATTTAATATTATTTTAAAAAATAATTTTTAAAAATGAAAGAAAAAAAAAGAAATGGAAAGTATTGCTTTGCATAAGAATTAAGATCCTCATCACTAGTGTTTCCCTGCACAGAAGCAGATAGTCATCTGAGCCCAGGGTCACATAGTTGGTAACTGTCTTTGTATGCCCAGTGCTTAGCACAATGCCTGACACACAGTAGGTGCTTAACAAATGCTTGTTGACTTGACAAGGCACGGATTAGAGTTCCTTTCACCATCTTAGTCATGTTCTATTTCACTAAGAGTCTTCCTATTGTGTGCTGCTCTTAAGTCATCAAAATATTTCAAATGACCAAGTCTGAACACAACAAAATATATAATACAACTATCAAGGCTCCTTTACTTTGGACACTATACCTCTACTAAATCAGTCTAAGATTACATTAGCTTTTCTGGACGCTGCCACATCTTAATGACTTCTACTGAGCTTGCAGTCAAAAACCCACACATATTCTGCACACGTAGGAAGACTGGCCTTGGAATTAGGAAGACCTGGGCTCTATCTTTGTCTCTGACACATACTAACTGTATGGCAATGTATAAATCCTCTTTGTGACACAATCAACCCTCTAATTATATTAGGTTGCTGATGTGCTGCTGATCTGCCTCAGTGGAAGGAGTTTCCACAGAGCAATCACAAGCCTTTACTTGAAGGGGAAAAAAAGGCAAATGCATTGAACCTATCTGCCACTTATCTACATTCTCAAAAAAGGATAATAATCATATAAGCATCTCAAACTGACAGAATTTCAGGAAGTCTAATAGATTAAAAATAAAAAGTCAGAGGGTCAATTAAGCTGCCCCTAGGATTCATTTTTGCTCTAAATGAATCCTCTTTCCCTTCTGATCCAAAAATCTCAAAAGATTCAAGATTTCTCCCTTCAGAATTAGCAATAGGTGACTAACTAAAGAACTAAAACGGCTGCTATCATTACCTTCAGGTAAAAAGATTATGACTCAGATGCATCATTCTAGCAATGAGGTGAACCTGGTTGCTAAAAGCTTTCAAACAAGTATATCATCATCATAGATTGTGCCTGTTGTCCAAGGATCTGCCTACATACAGAGAGGACCATAACCAGGTTATTTGAGAGGTCATGATTTAGGGGTCCCCAGCAACTCTCTGAAAATAATAATACACTGTGTCACAGGGGGATTTCAAACTATTTCAATGAAAAGGAGTTAACAAATATGGCTTCTAGTGGGAAAAAATAACCTGAAGAAGACATTTTAATTTTTAGAGATATATCTCAAATTACTAAAAGTAGTAGAATTTTCCCATTATCCTTCTGCTTAGACCACAACTTGCATCAGTTTTAATTAATTAATTTAATGTTATCTTTCAATTTATTGTTGGAAAGTTTTCTAATCAATTTGTAAATACCTCATTAAGAGCCTACTATGTGCCAGGCAATATTCTGTTTCAAAATTAATAATCACCACTGAAGCTAATATAATGCCATCATCATGTTATTTTCCAAAGTCCAACTAATTTCATTCAACTCCACTTTCTTATTATGCTGTTTCATATATAGATCTAAGGTGAAGAAAAGAAATATCTCTGTATTTTTAACACAGAAAAGAAAAATAGCTTAGAAAAAAGTCCTATTTCCAATTCAATATTCTAGTAACCATATATAAGTATGATACAACCTCCACGTACTTACATTACTTATAAATTATCCTTTCTTGATGATTTAAGAAATTTGTTTAAAAATTAAAAAGGCTCTGACAGTAAAGATACAGATGTTATGTCAATTCCAATGTTCAAAGACTAAGGCTATTCAAAACTAAAAATATAGTAGGAGGGAAAGGGCCTGGGAGTAAATCTGGAGTTGAAGTGGTACATTTGGTCATATCTGAAGGAGAAACTATGTAATTAAACACGTATTAATTGCCCTAATCTTCTTAGGCAAGTAATAAATTGGAAGAGCTGATTAATGTGCTGGATTTAGTTCAGCTTGTTAAACCTGACATCCAGGCAAATAGAGACTATCTTGAAAAGCTCTTTTAGCTAAGTAATTGGAATTTTACTCTCAGTAATTCACCATTCTATAATAAGAGCTATTTGGTATATTGATTCTCCATCACTATTTTTAATACATTAGTTATAGTCAAGAGTACCATAATGGTATTCATAAAATGAACTCCCCAGAAAAATCTCCCACACCAATGAACTTTAACCCCAGTCAGCTATCAAAAGTCACTTTCATTCTCAACACAAAATGAGTATATTTCCAGATAGGCTATAAATTCTAATTCATTCTAATTCTAGAAGCTACTAATACTACTTTATATTGTCCATAAGGAGCCATTAAGATCATCACACTCCTCATAAACTACTGAATATACCAATATTAATGCTAAAGATCTGCTGACACCTCATAGTAAACTTCTTAAACATTCTTTTAAAGAGGTAACTTAGCACTTTGTATCCTTTCAGGGGGGAAAAATTACATTTATGCAGCACAGGAATTACACTCAAAGTTGATTTCAGCTTTCTAGTTATTCCTTATCATTTAGTAGCAGGAACTATAGTTCTTTCTTAAATAAGAAACTAAGAAAGATTATAATTATCTGCTACAAATAATTTTTAAAAGAATTACATAGGAGAGAGAAGAATGGAATGATGCAAACATTTTCACCTACCATCAGATACCTATATCAAATTACCTTAGAAAGCCTCAAGAAAAATATCAGACTATTTCAAAAGCACTGTTTCTAAATCTAATATTTTATAAAGTTTCCTCCATGAAATGTTAGTAGTTTTCAAATGAATGTCACATTTTATTAAAGCAAGATATAGTTATAGTATTAAATATTCCAAAGCACTTTTACAAAACACATCTTCCATCAAAACTATTTTTCTACAAACCCCAGATAACAAATATATCATAAGTTAGATTTAGATCTTCTGAGCTGACATTTTATGTTTCTTCTGACAAAAGGACTCCAGAACCAAAACGCAGAATACAAAAGAGTTTGTCTTGAATGCTCAGAGTTCTTGTTAGTAAGAGACCAGAATTAGGACATAATGCCAGACTCATTCTGAGTGACAGGGAACTCAAAAATTCTCTTCACAGTTAAAAAACTGAAAGTAACAGTGATTTTGAAACCAATCCAATTGCCAATCTGCAAGCACCAATTTGACCCCAGCACAAGAGAAACCTGCAAGTGTTAAAAACTGAGTGAAGTTGTGTAGAGTTTCACAGAATGACAACTAAAGGAGGGCAAAAGGAAAATACCTAGAATTATTTCTATATCCAACAAACCTTCCCTGCTTCCCCCATATCAAGCAACCCCATTCTCCATACCTGCTTTCTGTTATCTGGTTTCCCCACGGCTTACTGCCAGGTCTAGTGTTTCTCTTCTGTTAATCAAGCAGCAGCCCTCCATAACAGATTTTTCTTGCCCTCTGGGGCCTTCTGGGGTGTGGGAACATCCTTCTGGTGCTTCCACAGTTGAGCAGTTCCATAGCAGCACAACTACATCTCACCCTAACTCAGGCCTCCTAAAGAGATAGATGGATGCTCTGACAGTTTTCTTCTACTCTCATGCTGGCTGGATGTCTGCCCTGGTGTAGCCAGATCAAAGAAAACAATTATCAGTCTAGGAAACACAGGCTTCTTATGATATGGGTATATGAAATTTCAAAATTTGAATGATTTCCTAAAGAACTCTTGTGTTAAAGTTAGGATTGTGATAAATCAATCACCTGTGGCCAAAAAGGCATTTGTCAAGGCCCACATGGGTAATATATGGAAAACAGTAGCTTGGAATCCCATATAGATGTCATATAATTAAAGATGTCTCCAGCCAAGACAAAAGAAGATCACAAAGATGAAGTTTTGCTTCTCATTGTGAAATAAAGGGACCTAAAAGCTACAGTATTTTTTCGTGTGGGCAACCAAAACTTTAAAAATATTTTCTAGTATATAACACATGTTTTTACAATACATATAAAATGTTTTTATAGAGAATTAAGGAGATAACAGACCTGAGACAGACTGAACATATGTTGCCTGAGGATCAGCAGTGAAGCTCATCACTGGGTTAGCTACAAAGTATTGAACTGTTAGCTACAGTAACTTTCAAAGTCCATCCACTAAACTGGAGACAGGCAGGGGTTGTAACCTATTTCAGTGAAGGCAGTGCCCACATTGAGGAAATCACAGATTCTGAAAGCACTGAAGTAAAGGGATGTTTTGAATCAAAATAAGATCTTAATTTGGTTGCCTTCTAAACTCTTGGTGGCTAGGAGCAAGAGTATTCTAAGCATCTTCCCATAAATGTAAACAACAACATCCAAATTACAAGTCAAATTTAAAACACTTTTTGGTAACCAGTGCCTTTAAAATTCAAAATGTTCCAACATCATGAAGGCAAGAGAATGTTAATTAAGGAGGATTCCATCAGGGAAATGAGTCATGAAAAGTATAAAAAAGTTATAATGAGCTTAAGTCTTATATATCCCATTAAAGCATAAGTAAAACTGTCATAATGAGATCCTTTGATACCTCCCTCTCTTAGACTCATCTATTTTATACCTCCCTCTTAGACTCATCTATTTTATATCAAATTTTCTATTGCATAATAGTTTGTGTTATAACAAGACTCTTGTATTATAGGCACACTTGAAAGCAAAACTGAAAATCACCTATGAAAAAAGTCAGTAAGATGACTCATACATTTATTAAATCACTTAATATATGCAGATTTTGTTAGTCACTGGAGATCTGAAGATGATGACAGTCCTAGCATTATATGACCTTTACCTTGTTTTCTATAAATCTAACTATCAGAATGACCAATCAAATTCAAGGAAGACTTAAGGTACCTTGATTTTAGAACTACTTTTATTACTCACAGGTACTTAGAGGAAAAAAATCTACTGTTACATTCTTATGTTAAAGCAGTAGGTGCCCTAATTAAAACAGGCTAAACTTCTTTGGGCCTCAGGTAGATTTATAGCAGCTCACTTTCCAAGTAAAGGTATAATTAATGATTAAACTATTTTGCAAATAAACCATATTTTTTAAAAAAGGGAAATTCCAATTAATATCAATTAATTACACTTATTAAGATTTTTATTTATCATGAAATCACATTAATGTTTAAAAAATTACTTTGCTAAGCAGAACAAGTTTTAATACATTTTTCAGGTTTTCTTACTGTTTACATTTAGTTAATGGGATGTATTAACACTTCTTGTCAGCAATCAGTTTATTGTACTCTGGAATCATGGTTGAAATCAATTTCTTTAGAAATCTGAAACCTTAGTATCTACCTCATTTTCTGAGTTTACTTTCTTGAAAAACCATTGTTCCCCACGGAGATTTTTTCAACAATTTGGACACTTTGTTTTTCAACAGTGTCCAATTTGCTTAAGTCAGGATGTTTTGATTCAAAATGACAATGAAAATTGTATTCCTTCAGAACAGCTATCACTTCTCAGCAAACAAGGCACAGTATTTTCTCTCGTGTAAGTAAACAACTATTTGTAAGTGGACAACTTTGTCCACTCCAGAGTAAAAGACTCTAAGTCTCTAAGTTCTGATTCGATCTTCTGTTTTATTTTATCACCCATTTTATAGTCACCCCAAAAACTTTAATGTTAGAATAAAAAATCTCCAGAGCAACTGCTCACATACAAAGAAATAGTGAATTGAGCATATGACCTTGGGGAGAGCACCAGACATTCATTAACTTGAAGAGCAGCCACACAGTGAGAGAGGGGAAGAAGTCCTTGAGTTGTTGCCACTCATCCTATAGCAAGCATCAGCTGCATTGGCACATGGCTGCACTCATTTTGTTCCTGTTCAACACCAATAAGGACTGAAAACATACAAAAAGATACAACTGTCACTCCTCTCAGACTAGAGACACACTGAATATGGAGGGTTGCCACGGGTCATGTGACAAACAGAAGAGGGCTGTAAAGTAGTGACCCACCCTCAGGTTACATGTACAACTGGTTACCAAAAATGACATCACTATGCTAAAGTCAAGTTTCAATGTGTCCGACTTTGGCTGATCAGACCAATCTGAGCTTGGAATGCTCTACCACAGGTCTGGCACAAATGGTCCATGTGAACATTTGGGGTGGATTCTCTAAATCTGAGCATCCTGTGTCTCCTTTGAACTGTTTCAATTTTGCTTTGCTCACAGAGCACAGCACCTTCTCTGATGTGTGCACACCATGCTGAGCAGTCCTGTGCCAGTGTCTCCCATGTCACACAATCAATTCCAAAGTTCTTGAGAGAGAACTTGAGAGTGTCCTTGTATTGCTTCATGTGAACACCTGCACTGTGTGAGTTCTCGATAAAATAAGTCTTTTTGGCAAGCGTATGTTTTGCATTCAAACGTGGCCAGCCCACTGGAGTTGTGCTTTCTGAAGCAGAGTTTGAATGCTTGGCAGCTTAGTTCGAGTAAGGACCTCAGTGTCTGGTACCTTATCCTGCCAGGTGATCTTCAGAATCTTCCTAAGACAATTCAAATGGAAGCCATTCAGTTTCCTGGCATGATGCTGGTAGACTGTACAGGTTTCACAGAAATACAACAATGAGGTCAACAAAACAACTCTGTAGACCTTCTCTTTGATAGTCTAATACCTCTCCTCTCCCATACTTTCCTTTGGAGCCTCCCAAACACTGAGCTAGCTCTGGCAATGCACGTGTCAACCTCATCATCAATATGTACATCCCTAGAAAGTACACTACCAAGGAAAGTGAACTTATCCACAGCATTCAAAACTTCTCCATTTGCTATAGCCAGCCCATGATTGTTCCATGTATTGATGGTGTGGTAGTGGCTATGGAGCACCTGTGCTTTCTTGGTGTCAACTGTTAGGCCAAAATTAGCACAAGCAGCAGAGAATTGGTCCATACTTTGTTGCATCTCAGCTTCAGAGGCTGCAATGAGTGCACAATCATCTGCAAACAGACAATCATGCACCACTACTCCCTCCACTTAGGTCTTCGCTTGTAGCCTTATCAAATTGAAGAATTTACCATCAGTGCAGTAGCTGACCTTGATGCTGTGTTCATTCTCATTGAAAGCATTTGACAATTTGACATTTTTTTGATTGTCAATTGTCAAAACATGCACAATAGTGACTGGTGGAAGGTGGGTTGAGTGGGGCATGGACAAAGCACCCATTACAGCTTTACTTTCTTTTAATCCTCTACATTTTTCATGGGCCATTCAAAATTCTTTGGCAGGCTACAAGTGGCCCATGGGCCATATTTTGTGCAGGTCTGTGTTAAAGACCCATTCTTTTGATGGGCTTTCCCATAGTCTTCTATGTCCTCAGAATTTTTTGTTAAATTACCTAGGTGTTCATGCTCAACATTCCTATAACAGACAAGGGAAGGGATTTAACCTACACCACACTTGGAGAAGCAGACATGAATTTTACCTTTACATTCAGATATATGCAGAAAACAGGTCTCAAAACATTAAACTAAAAAAGAAATCAGTTTGACAACAATGAAAAAGTTCTCATTAAAATGCCACTCAAATTGTGGTAAAATTCACATGAAATTTTTTATATACTCTTAGAACATAAGGTCCTTGAGGCCAAGGGCCATTTTTCATTTTCTCCATCCTCAATACCTAGCACAGTGACTTATATATAAGTGTGTCATTAATAATTTTAAAAGAAATTTTTTAAAGTTTAAATTTGGATATCTTAGGGGTGGCTAGGTGACCCAGTGAATAGAGTACCAGCCCTGGAGTCAGGAGGACCTGAGTTCAAATCCAGCCTCAGACACTTAACACAAAATTAGCCATGTGACCTTGAACAAGTCACTTAACCCCAACTGCTCTACCTTCCCATCTCCAAAAAGCACCCCCCCAAAAATTTGAATACCTTAAGTAAATGCTAATAATATTTGGGAATCAATGACTTACTAACCCTTTAAAAAGTCACAAAAATCTCTGCATTTTTATATTCATACATTTTCACTTTCCTTGCCTTTTCACTATCAAAACAAAATGTAATTTTAAATCGCTAAATTGATTTCATTCTTTCATTTCTGAGAAAAATAATTTCCACCCTTTCCTCAATATATAACTTCCCTACACATTTCCATGAAATTAAAAGCTTGATCCCAAACATTTCCTGTCAACCAGATCTTCTCAAATCTTAACAAGAAAAGTGATGATAAAAATCTTTGCTCTTAAATACTCATTATAATAATTCCATTTACAAATGCTAAATGTTCCTAAATATATTTTCCATAATATGCCATCCCCCAAAAACCTTTTGTTAGAATTTAATATTTTTTAAAATGTTTATTTTCCAATATGAGCAGTTAAAGATTTTTTTTAATATTTGACTTATTTTCCTTGATTTTGAAAAAGCTGACAAAGGCTAATTTAAATTGAATTAGAGGTTTTCTTTAGTGAAAATTTAGGAAATGTATTTAATAAAACCCAACCAGGCTTGAAGTTTATCCAGGAATGCTGTTCATTTCTGTCCTTCCTGCCCCAAAGTAATTAGTAGACTTTTCATGTGGAAGGAGTAGAACCAAAAGATCAAACTCATAAGCAATCAAATGCAGAGGATACAAAAATAGCAAGCAAAAAAGGAAGATGATCATTAAAACCAAGGCCTACAGGGAAGTTTAAGATTTTTCATGGAGTCTGTCACAGAAAACCTAGTTGACAGAAAATAGTTCATTCTAATATTTGTGGCTATCATGCATACAAAAAACTAAGATACTATAAGACTGAAAGTATTTAGTCTGTGGCTTTTCAACAGCCACTATGATGAATATATTCTTTGCTGGTCTGCTCTTCTATCACTACAATGCCATACAGAAAGAAAGTCAAGTGAATGAAAAAGTAAAACATTACATTAATCCAGGTACAGTTCTGGAATATGAATTTCTTTTAAAAAGATAAACTGCACAGGTCACATATACATATATGTAAATTGCTGTCAAATATATGCATATTCATTTTATATATCATACATTTGTTTTACAGTACATATTCATCATATAATATATATAATAAATTATGTGTGATACATATTAAATATGCATATATTCATTTGTCAGAAATAAGCCACCTATGAAATCAACACTAACAAAAAATACTTTTAACCCAAGAACACTGAGAAAAAACAATCATATTATAAGTTATTAGCAGCTATCCAGCTAAGCATTTTTTTTTCATAACAATCCTATGTGTAAGTAGTCTAAGGACTATTATCCCCATTTTATAGAAGAGAAATTGGAAACCCAAAAAGGTTAAGTGACTTGTCCAAAGTCACATAGCTGATGAATCAGAAACTGCAGTCTCAAACCCAAGTGCTCAGTTTCCAAATTTAACTCCAACACCACACTAACAATAAGAGGTGAGCAGCACAGAAATGAAGTCAGTGGGCTTGCTGATGCACTCTGCCTAAGGCTTCCCCTCTAGTTTCAACAGTTACTCACTCTCTCCCTCTCTCTCCCTCTCTCTCCCTCTCTCTCTCTCTCTCTCTCTCTCTCTCTCTGTCTGTCTCTCTGTCTGTCTCTCACACACACACACACACACACACACACACACACACACACACACACACACACACTAGTGCCCGGTAGGACTAAAGTAATAATATGGAATTTCTTTTGTGGCTGGTAAATTGTAATAACAATATGATTTGCATAAGTATGTAGTCTTAAAAAAACTGTTAGGAAAGTTAAAAAAAAAACAAAAAAACCTCGTTCATTAATCTATAGCCACCTTATATTTAATACTTTACAATATTACATAAAGTACTTTAGTCATGTTATAATTCACTATCACTGATGATCTAAGGTGAAGACACAGGACAGTACTTTTTACCTCTGAATTCTGGTAGTACAGCTAAACAGAGTTGACCTTGGGAGTCAGGACCTCAGTTTGAATCCTACAACAAAAATATACTATCTTGGTGACCCTAGGCAAGTCACTTTTTTATGAGCCTCAATCTCCTCTTCCATAAATGAGAAGGTTCAACTCAATGACTTCCAAATTTCCTTTCCAAACTCTAGGTTTATAATCCTGAGATTCTAAAAACTTATATAGAAGGATCAAAGGAAACTAAAAACATAATAAATAAGGTTTAGTTCATGCATTTGAAAGGGAAGTTTATATAACTTGATAATATTAGGGTGCAAGCTGAAGCCACCATAGTAAAGAAGACAGCAGCTCAAGAACGCCAACACCTAGTTCTTAAATAGAAGTTTCATATGTAATAATTTTAAATGGAGGGTTTTTTTTAAACCTGGATTAGTTTCTCAATTAATTAACAACCATTCATCAACTGCTTACCAGGTGCAAGGCACTATGCTAATTTCCAGGAATACAAAGAAAGTCAAAAACAGTCAAGTCTTCTAAGAGGTTAGCATTCTAATAGAGGAGACAAGTAAATAAATAGATACATACTGGGTGGCACAGTGACTAAAGCACAGACCTGCAGTCAGGCAAACACCTCCTTCATGAATCCAGATGTGGCCACAGACACTTATTAGCTGTGTGACCCTGGGCCACCCTATTTGCCTTAGTTCCTCATCTGTAAAATGAGCTGCAGAAGGATGTGGCAAACCACTCCAGTATCTTTGCCAAGAAAACCCCAAAAGAGTCAGACATAGCTGAAAACAACTTAGCAAACAAAGAAACAATGTAGCTGGAAGCTAACCTTACAAGGGAAAGCTATGACAGCTAGGGAACCAATAAAAGACCTCTTGCAAAGGAAAGCATCTGAGATGAGTCTAGAGGGCACTAAGGAATCTAAGAAGTAGGAGTGAGGCAGAACATTCCAGGCACAGGGAGGACAGCCATTGCAAAGGCACAGAGACAGGAAATTTAGCATCCAGTAGGTCAGTATAGCTGAACCATACACTGTGAAGAAGGGAGTAAAGTGTAAGAAGAATAGAAAAGTAGAAAGAGGGCTGGTTGTTAAGAAATTTAAATGCAAAATGAAGGACTTTATATTTGATGTTGGAGATAACAGGGGGGCCATGGAAACTATCTGGAGAATCAAAAAGAGATAACAGGTGTAAAAAGCTTTGCAAAACCTTAAAAAGCTTTATAATTAGAGAATCTAAGAGACAGAAGAAACCTCAGCAGCCACCTAGCCCAACTCTCATACACAAGAGAAACCCCAACATAAGCTAGTCAACAAGTGCTGAAGATTCCCGAGGAGGAAGCCACTACCTCTCAAGGAAGGTCATTCCACATTTGGACAGCTCCTTTGTTAGGGAGTTTTTCCTGAGATGACACCTAAATTTGCCTCTTTGCAATTTCTACCCATTGCAACTGGCTCAGTCTAACAAAGCTAGCCCAATCTTCCTACATATGACAGGATTTCAAATACCGGAAGACATCTGTTCCAACATGTCCTCTCTTCTCCAAGCTAAATATTATCAGTTCCTTCAAACTGTCCTCTTATGACACAGAGTCACTACCTTCCTCTGAACATTCTCCAGCTCATCTTAAACTGTGGCATCCAGAACTGAACTAAGTGTGGTTATCACCTCCATGTCCTTGGAAGTTATCCCCTCTAAATGTAGCCCAAGATCAAATTAGCAGTTGCCACATTATACTGCTAACTCATATCAAAGCTTGAGGTCTACTACCTTTGTACAGAATTTTTTCTGAATTCATGTCTAACCATGCTTCCCTCATCTTATGACATCAAAGGGAATTATTTTTGTACATAAGTGAAGGGCTTTGCACATTAATCCTAAAGAATTTCATCATCTTAGATTTGTTCCAATGCTCAAGACTGTCAAAATCTGTTTTTGATATTGATTCTGTTATCTACTATCTTAGTTATCCTCCCAGTTCTGATTTATCTTGCAAATTTTAAGAACATGGCATTTATGCCTTTATTCAAGTCACTAATAATAATGGTAGTTGAGAGCCCCGACCAGCAGCACTCGTAGAAGACTTTAGGAGAGTGAAGCACCAGCAGTTATGGTGGTTTCAAGACTTCTCAACCCATAAACACCAAAGACAAAGTAAAAAGTTAGTGTGAAACTGTTGGAACAGGTGGACAAAAGAGTGCTGTATGCCCCTTACCCTGGGGAAGAAGCAGAGACAGCTGTTCTACTTGGTTGTCTCAGGAGCTCCTGGCCTGCAGATTATAGGGGGACCAGGTGACCATTCAAAGGGTAATCACTCTTGCTTTAACTGGCTCAGATCTGGATCATGGTCTTGGGTAGAGGTCCTGGGGTGTGTGGCCAGGTGCCAGAGCATGTGGTGGCAGCAAAGAGGGCACCCTCTTAATTGCTCTGGCAGCTGCAAAAACCCCCAGCAATTTCGGACAAAGCTCCATCCATTCCGAAAGCAGAGGTCTACCATGGCAAAGAGTTCAAAAGTCAAGTAATTAACTGACTGGCAACATGGCAACACTTGTAGGAAATGTGATCCTACCACAGATTCCTTTTTCAGGGAAAAAAGGATCAAAGCATGGAATGGGAAGAAGATATCAAAGTCAGAACTCCTGCATCAAAAGCCTCTAAGAAAAATATGAACTGGTTATAGGCCATGGAGGAGCTCAAGAAGGATTTTGAAAATCAAGAAAGGAAAAGTGGAGGAAAAATTAGGAAGAGAAATGAGAATAACGCAAGAAAATCAAGAAAATACAGTCCACAGCCTGACTGAAGAAAATAACATCTTAAAAAATAGACTAGGGGCGGAGCCAAGATGGCGGAGTAGAAACAGCTCGTCCAAGCCTCTCTGCCACCAGATTCCCCACAAACTATGTAAAAAGGGACTCTGAACAACTTCTGGAGCCCCAGCACCCACAGAACGACGCAGAGAAGCTAACCTCCCGCTGAGGACAGCCCAGCAGCCCTGCAGGAAGGACCAGTGCAGCTGTCTGGGAGGCGGCAACTCGCAGAGCGCAGGAGCCCAGCCGAGCCAAGCCCAGGTCCGCGTGAGCCGAGGTTTTAGCCCCAGGGCGGCAGGGCCAGCAGCCAGCTGGAGGAACCCCAGAACACCGGGAGCTGTGGCAACTCCAGAATTATCAACATAGATATGCCTAGGACAAAGTAAGAGGTTAGTGTCCTATGGACTTTGGGACCTGTATTTGGGGAATGCGTCAGCTCCCTCCCCTGGGAGCTAGAAGCCGCTGAGGAGACATGCAATTTTGTAGTTTTCATAGGCATTTCCGGCTCCCAGCCTACAAATCGTGGGGAGATCCAGCGATCAGTCTTGGGGGGTAATCGCTCTTGCTTTAACCTCCCTGGATCTGGATTGTGATCTAGGGTGGAAGTTGTGGGTGGGTTTACAGCTTGCCAGAAACGGAAGTTGCCCCCACACGTTCGGGACGAAAATTCCTCTATCTGGCCTTAAAGCCATAGTGTGGCAACAAGCCCAAAAGTCAAGCAATTAACTGGCAACATGCCAAGGCAAAGGAAACAGAAAAATGCAACCCTAGACTCCTATTTTGGGGGCATAGAGCGGGAAAAGGACTGTGAGGTCAGAAGTCCTGCTCCAAAAGCCCCAGGGGAAAACATGAGCGGGTTGCAGGCCATAGAGGACCTTAAGAAGGACTTTAAAAATCAAATAAGAGAAGTGGAGGAAAAATTAGAATGAGAAATGAGAAGGATGCAGGAAAAGTATGAAATGAGGGTCAACAGCCTGACTGAGGAAAACAACACCTTAAAAAATAGACTAACTCAAATGGCAAAGGAGGCCCAAAAGGGCAATGAGGAGAAGAATGCCTTAAAAAGTCGAATTTGCCAGATGGAAAAAGAATCTCAAAAGTTCACTGAGGAGATTCATTCCTTCAGAGTTAGACTGGAGCAAATGGAAGCTAGTGACTTTATGAGAAATCAAGATGCTGTTAAGCAGATCCAAACAAATGAAAGATTAGAAGGCAATGTGAAATATCTCATGGGAAAAACCACTGACCTGGAGAATAGATCCAGGAGAGACAATTTAAAAATTATTGGACTACCTGAAAGCCATGATCAAAGGAAAGAACCTAGAAATCACCCTTCAAGAAATTCTCAAGGAAAACTGCCCTGATGTTTTAGATCCAGAGGGCAAAATAGAGGTTGAAAGAATCCACCGATCACCTCCTGAAAAAGATCCCAAAAAGAAAACTCCCAGGAATATTATAGCCAGGTTCCAGAATCCCCAGATCAAGGAGAAAATACTCCAAGCAGCCAGGAAGAAACAATTTCAATATTGTGGAAACACAATCAGAATAGCCCAGGACCTGGCAGCTTCTACACTGAGGGATCGAAGGGCATGGAATATGATATTCCAGAGGGCAAAAGAACTGGGAATGAACCCAAGGGTCACCTACCCAGCAAAACTGAGTATTTTGTTTCAGGGGAAAATATGGTCATTCAGTGGAATAGAGGACTTTCAAGCATTCTTGAGGAAAAAACCAGAGTTGAATAGAAAATTTGACATCCAGACACAAGAAGTAAGAGATGCCTGAGAAGGTAATCAGGGAAAAGAAATCAAAAGGAACTTATCAAAGTTGAACTATTTACATTCCTATATGGAAAAGCAATAACTGTGACTGATGATATCTTTCTCACTATGAAAATAATGGAAGAAGGGGGTGTGGTCATATGAATACATATGTGAATGTGTGTGTATATGGTTACAGTTATATATGGATAGAGGGCATAGGTTGAATTTGTTGGGAAGGGAGAATACTCAAGGGATGAAATTATGAGGTGAGAGAGGAAAGTGGCAAGAGGAGATGGGGAGAGACATGGTAGGGTAAACTATCTCATGTAGGGGAAGTGGGTGCAAAGGAGGGGGAGAATACGGAAGGCTAAAAAGGCAAAACCACATTCACATTGAATTTGGTTCAGGGAGAAAATGACATACATACTAAATGGGATATCTCAACCTGCAGCAGGATAGGGGGAAGGGGGATGAGAGGAGGGATGATGGAAGGGAGGGAATCCTTGGGGTGAGGGGAGGTTGGAAGTACCCACTATAGAAGAGGGACAGGATCATGTAGGGAATGGACCAGGTGGGGGGTGGGATGAGTGGGAGGGAATTATAAGCAGCCTTGTACAATATATCTACTATGATAATGTTTTGCATAGCTAGACATGTACAACATATACTGAATTACTTATATCCCAAGAAGGAATGGGTGACAAGGGAGGAAGGAAATGGATCTGAAATTCAAGGTCGTAACATTAAATGTTTCAAATATATATATAAATACTATTATTAATACTCTTTTGCCTATAATTGGGAGATAAGATGTGCAGGCATTGGGACACAAAGATTCATCTTCCTCTAATGGAAAAGTCGATGGGGGTATGGGAGAAGGTATGGGAGAGAGCAGATTGGAGGAAGTGATATCTTGTGGGACTGCTATTCTGGGAGGTTGGGTAGGGGAATAATGGGGGGAAAATGATTGTAACTCAAAATCTGGCGGAAATGAATGATGTAAAACAGAAGTTAATAAAGCATTTGTTTAAAAAAAAAATAGACTAACTGAAATGGCAAAAGAGGCCCAAAAAGCCAATGAGGAGAAGAATGCTTTAATAAGCTAAATTTGCCAGATGGAAAAGGAATTTCAAAAACTCACTGAAGAGAATAATTCCTTCAAAATTAAATTGGAGCAAATGGAAGCTAATGACTTTATGAGAAATCAAGATACTATAAAACAGATCCAAAGAAATGAAAGAATAGAAGGTAATGTGAAATATCTCACTGGTAAAAACACTGACCTGGAAAACAGATCCAGGAGAGATAATTTAAAAATTATTAGACTACCTGAAATCCATGATCAAAAAAAGAAGCTAGACACAATCCTGCAAGAAATTATTAAGCAAAATTTAGAACCAGAGGGCAAAATAGAAATTGAAAGAATTCACCAACAGCCTCTTGAAAAAGATCCCAAAAAGAAAACTCCTAGGAATATTACAGCCAAACTCCAGAGTTCCCAGGTCAAGGAGAAAATACTGCAAACAGTGAGGAAGAAACAATTTGAGTATTGTGGAAACACAATCAGGATAACACAAGACTTAGCAGCTTCAATACTAAGGGATCAAAGGGCTTGGAATATGATATTCCAGAGGTCGAAGGAGCTAGGATTAAAACCAAGAATCACCTACACAGCAAAACTGAATATAATACTTCAGGGGAAAAAATGCTCATTCTATGAAATAGAGGATTTTCAAGCACTCTTGATGAAAAAACCTGAGCTGAACAGAAAATGTGACTTTCAAATACAAGAAGCAAGAGAAGCATGAGAAGGTAAACAGGGAAAAGAAATCATAAGGAACTTATTAAAACTGAACTATTTACATGCCTACATGGAAAAACAATCATTGTAACTCATGAGACTTCTCAGTATGAGGATAGTTGGACGGATTTCGATATATGTGGGTATATGCATACATACATACATACATATATACATGCATATGTATGTGTATAGGAGGGTGTAGGTGTGTATAAATATATATGTAGGGGTGTACGTAGGTATGTACATGTATACATAGACAGATGGCACAGAACAAGTTAAATACGAAGAGATGATATCTAAAAAATAAAATTAAGAAGTGAGAGAGGAATACATTAGGAGAAGGAAAAAGGGAGAGATAGATTAGGGTAAAAAATGGAGGTCAACACAGGGCCAATCAATAGATTATTGGGGCATTCCACTGGAGACCTCCTGCCATGGTGACACTGAAACATTAATAACTATTTTGAATCTGGCCTATCAACCATTTCTGAATCCATCTGATTATATTCTTGTCCAATAGAAGTATTTCCATGTTCTCACCAGGATAAGTATGAAAAACTTTAACAAAGCTTTGCTAAAATCTAGGTAAACTGAATCCCCAGCATTCTTCTCATCTTCTAGTTTAGTAATTCTGTTAAAATGGGAAATTAGATTAGCCTGCCATGACCCTTCTTCATGAATGCTCACATTTTGTAATCCCTGCATCCTTTTCTAGATGTTCAGGAACCATCTTTCTGATGATCTGTTCTAAAATTTTAACAGGAATCAAAGTCAAATTAGATGTCCAACAGTTTGTAGATTTTGTCCCCTTCCGTTTTTTGAAAATCAGGATATTTATCCTTCTCCAATCCTGAGGTACCTCTCTTGTTTCCATGATCTTTCAAATATCAGTGACAATGGTTTACATCTGCCAGTCTATTTAGGATCTAAGGATGTAGCTCATCTGAGCCTAATGAAATAATTTTGACAAGGGCAAGTAGGTGTTTTTCTATTGTATTCTCACTATCTTGGGTAGCAACTACGAGCTAGTTATATATATTCTATCAGTTACCATATAAAGGTCTTTCTCCATTAAGAAATGAGAGATAGGCTCCAGAACCCACAAAATTACACATACAAGCTAACCTCCCGCTAAGGACATCCCAGCAGTCCGGCAGGGAGCAGCCAGCACACAGCGCTCTGGGAGCCAAGCCCAAGTCCACTTGAGTCAGAGGTTTTAGCCCCAGGGCGGCCAGACCAGCAGCCAGCTGGAAGAACCCCAGAACACCAGCAGCTGTGGCGTTTCCAGAATTATAAACACATAGATACCTAGGACAAAGTGAGAGGTCAGTGCACTATGGACTTTGGGACTGGTTGGGAGAGTGAGTGGCCTCTTTTCCCTGGGGGCGAGAAGCAGTTGAGGAGTCAGCGGAGCCTGCACCACATTGCCATGTTGCAGCTTCTGCTCCTGGCCTGTGAACTGTACGGGGATCCGGCAATCAGTCTGGGGGGGGTTAATCGCTCTTGCTATACCCTTCTTGGATCTGGATTGCAGTCAGGGGTGAAGGTCTTGGGGTGTGTGACCAGCTTGCCAGAATGTGTGGAGGGTTCACAGAGGCCACACAACTAATACCTCTGGAAGTTGAGAAAACCCCAGCGTTTGGGACAGAAGCTCCCCTGTCTGGTGGCAGAGTCCTATTATGGCAAGAAGCCCAAAAGTCAAGTAACTGAGTGGCAACATGCCTAGGCAAAAGAAACAAAATAAACAGAAAAACTGAACATTAGACTCCAATTTAGGGGGCAAAGAGGATCAAAGCATGGAACAGGAGGAGGACTGTGAAGTCAGAAATCCTACACCAAAAGCCCCAAATGAAAATACTAGCTGGTTACAGGCCATAGAGGAGCTTAAGAAGCAGATAAGGGAAGTGGGAGAAAAATTGGGAAGAGAAATGAGAAAGATGTAAGAAAAGTATGAAATGAGAGTCAACAGCCTGACTGAAGAAAATAACACCTTAAAAATAGACTAACTCAAATGGCAAAAGAGGCTAAAAAAAGCAGTAAGGAGAATGACTTAAAAAGCCGAATTTGCCAGATGGAAAAAGAATCTCAAAAGCCCACTGAGGAGAATCATTCCTTCAGAATTAGACTGGAGCAAATGGAATCTAGTGACTTTATGAGGAATCAAGATGCTATTAAACAGATCCAAACAAATGAAAGAATAAAAGGCAATGTGAAATATGTCATGGGAAAAACCACTGACCTGGAAAATAGATCCAGGAGAGACAATCTAAAAATTATTGGACTACCTGAAAGCCATGATCAAAGAAAGAATCTAGAAATCATCCTTTAAGAAATTCTCAAGGAAAACTGCCCTGGTGTTTTAGATCCAGAGGGCAAAATAGAGGTCAAAAGAAACCACCAATCACCTCCTGAAAAAGATCCCAAAAAGAAAACTGCTAGGAATATTGCAGCCAGGTTCCAGAATTCCCAGATCAAGGAGAGAATATTACAAGCAGCCAGGAAGAAACAATTTGAATATTATGGAAACACAATCAGAATAGACTGGACCTGGCAGCTTCTACATTGAGGGACTGAAGGGCATGGAATATGATATTCTAGAGAGCAAAGGAGCTGGGATTAAAACCAAGAATAACCTACCCAGCAAAAATGAGTTATCATGTTTCAGGGGAAACTATGGTCATTCAGTGGAATAGAGGACTTTCAAGCATTCTTGAGGAATAAACCAGAGTTGGATAGAAAATTTGACATTCAGATACAAGAAGCAAGAGATACTTGAGAAGGTAAACAGGGAAAAGAAATCAAAAGGAACTTAACAGAGTTGAACTATTAATATTCCTACATGGAAAAACAATAACGGTGACTGATGGAACTTTTCCCAGTATGAAAATAGTTGAAGAAGGGTATATGTGAATGGGTGTATATATGTTTTCAGGTATACATAGATAGAGAGCACAGGGAGAATTTAATAGGAAGGGATATACTTAAAAGGTGAAATTAAGAGGTGAGAGAGGAATATAATGAGAAGAGATGGGGAGAGACAGAATGGCGTGAACTATCTCATATAGAAGAAGCAAGGGAAAATGGTTACAAGAGAGGGGAAGAACAGGAACGAAAAAAGGCAAAACCTTATTCTTACTGAATTTGGATCAGGGAGAGAATGACCTACATACAAAATAGGGTTTCTCACCATACAGGAGAGTAGGGGAGAAGGGGATGAGAGGGTGGACGACAGAAGGGAGGGCAGGCTGGTTGGGGGTGGAGGGAATGGAAGCACCGCCTTTTGAAAAGGGACAGGTCCAAAGTGGGGAGTGGACCAGGTGGGAGGTGGGATAGGAGGGAGGGAAATGTAGTCAGTCTTTTACAATATATCTACTATGGTAATGTTTTGCATAGTTATACATTTACAGTATATACTGAGCTGCTTATCTTCCTTTTACAATCAAATTTTTAAAAAATATATAAATACTATGATTAATACTATTTTGCATATAATTGGGAGATAAGATGTGCAGGCATTTGGGCATGAGGATTCACCCTGCCCAACTGGAAAAGTCAAAGGGGGTATGGGAGAAGAGATGGGTGAGTGCAGATTGGATGAGGGGATATCCTGTGGGACTGCTATTCTGGTATGGTGGGTAGGGGGAAAATGGGAAAAAAAATTGTAACTCAAAATCTGAAGGAAATGAATAATGTAAACCAGAATTTAATAAAGCATTAAAAAATGAAATGAGAGACAGGGGCAGCTAGGAGGAAGAGTGAATAGAGCACCAGCCCTGGAGTCAGGAGGACCTGAGTTCAAATGTGGCCTCAGACACTTAACACTTACTAGCTGTGTGACCTTGGGCAAAACATTTAACCCCAACTGTCCTACCTTTCCCCCTCCCAAAAAGCAAAAAAAGAAGGAAAAAAAAAAGAAAAGAAAGGAAAGAAATAAGATACAGATGATCAACTGGATATCAGGTCTTTCCCTGACAGCCTGATCTCATGACAGGTGGTGGTATAATGTCATCTTAGAAAATGGGAGGCCCACCACACAATAGATAGGAGAAGAAATAAGAATGGCCTGGGGAATCTAGGAACCCAGTCAGGAAACAGACTATAACAACATAATAAGGGCCTTCAAGTTGTTGTGGCCTGAGAGAGTCTCTGGGAGCTCTTAGGAAGGTGGAGTTGAGATTTGACAGAGAAAGACAAGAAAGGGATGAACTAGGGTACTCTGGTCAAGTGTTTCTAGGACAATACCCTCTGGCAACCATAGTCTTCCCCTTGCTCTAACTGGTAGGTCATTTTAAAAATCTATCAGGGGGGCCCCTAATTCCTCCAAAGTAAAGTCCACAACAAAAATCCTTAAATATCACTGATTCCTTTCTAGGTTTCACATGTCAAATGTTTACTATGCTTTGGTCTTTTCATTAAGAATGCTAAAAATCCTAGTGATATGGACAGACACACATAGGTTATTCCCCTTTATCACTGCTCCCTCTTATTAGGGCATGGCAAAATTCACTTAGATCACAGCTTGCTTTCAGGCAAGGTCTTCCTCAGCTCAGCCTGACCACAGATCCCATTCCCAAAAGCCCAGGTGGCCATGAGAAGATCAAAAATCAATCAAAAGAGGGGCGGCTAGGTGGCACAGTGAGTAGAGCGTCGGCCCTGGAGTCAGAAGGACCTGAGTTCAGATCCGGCCTCAGACACTTAATGCACACACAAACAAAAACCTAGCCGTGTGACCTTGGGCAAGTTACTTAACCCCAATTGCCCTCCAAAAAGAAAAAAACAAAAACAAAAAAAACAAAAACAAAAACAAAAAAACAAAAACAAAAAAAATCAATCAAAAGGCCCTGAATCTCCTCTATGACCTCCTCAAAAATAGATGCCTTATCAATCTCCCCAAAGAATTCCTTCTGAAACTCATAAACTATTGATGAGGCTGTTCTATCACCTTCTGGTTCACTGTATTAAGCAATGAAACAAATCAATAAATAAGACACAAACTTTAAATTGTAGACCAGTAATTCCTAACTGGTGGATTGATGGAGTCTGAGAAACCTAAACAGTCCTTTTAGACTAAATAATGTCTCTCATATATGTACTATTTTTCAAATATATGTAGATGTTGTGATGAAGATACAAATTTAAAGGACTACAGAATTCATAACAGTTTTCTGTCACCATTTATTTTCACAATCAGTGGATACCAATAGTATAACTACTACTATGAGACTTGTGAAAACATTTTTGTATTTAAAAAAGGTCTTAATACTCAAAAAGGTTGAAAGACACTGCTAGAAACTATACTATATGATATTAAATACAATTTTATAAAAAAAAATTACTATTTTGCTCACTTCAGTTAGTTTAGAGACAATGTAGGGTTTTTTGTTTTTGTAATTCATTTACTTTAGAAATGAAAAAGGTGTATATCAGGCCCTTCACCAGGAATATAATCTCACCTTTTGGGGTCAAATTAAAAATTAGATTTGACTTAAATCATTTCAAATGATTACACCTCTTCTACAAATAATTAGGCATAAATGAGGGCTGTCTGCATATATATTCAACTTCAAGGATTTAACTAAGGCTTCATACATGAACTGTATGTAAAAGTTTAGCCAATCTATTTCTCTATTTTTAGCAAAACAAAACAGTCTACTTACTTTTGTATTACATTTTGCAAGCTCAACATCATACCCAGTTCACCTTTCATCTTTTCTCTGTTAGCCCGGCATTCTGCCAAGTAGCGTAGTGCCTAAAACAGAAACAATCAATTAATTCTCATTTCTAGATTATACAAATTAATTAATTGACTGTAAAAGATTCTCTTCCTTCATTTTACTTAGAACCTACTAACTAATAAGCTTTAGTACTGTACTCAATAAGCAAATTGGCTCAGACACTTTAATTCAACAAGCATTTATTAGCAACTGTTTTGTTCTAACATTTCCAGGTGAAAAGACAAAAAAAATTTATTTTTAAATCAGTTACTGTCCTCAAGAAGCTTATATTCCACTGGGGCATGAAGGTTCAACATTTTAACAAATGAATAAATTCAATAATTTGAAGAGGAAGAGACTACTGATAAGTCTGAGTACCTGTAAGATGCGGCACATATGCTGAAGAGTTGATGGTTGATTGGGGTTCTCTAAGGCTCAGGTAAACAGGGAATACATTCTAGGCACGGAATGAGTTTGGGGAACAGTAACTAGTCTATCAAGCTGAATGGAACATAAAGTAAATGTAAGGAAGTGTGAAAATAAATAAATAGGGGTGGCTAGGTGGTACAGTAAGAGCGCCAGCCTCGGAGTTAGGATGACCCGGGATCGAATCCAGCCTCAGACAATGAGCACCCACACATAAATAATCACTAGCCTTGTAACCTTGAGCAAGTTACTTAACCCCAAGAGTAGGGGGGAGGGATATGAGAGGGGGGAGAATGGAGAGGAGGGCATGCTGGGGGGAGGGAAGGTTGGAGGCACCCACTTTTGAAGAGGATCAAAGTAGGGAATGGACCAGGTGGGGGATGGGATAGGTGGGAGGGAAATATAGCCAGTCTTTTACAATATATCTACTATGGTAATGTTTTGCATAGCTATACATGTACAACATATACTGAATTGCTTATCTTCCCAGCAGGAGTGGGTGACAAGGGAGGAAGGGAATGGATCTGGAATTTGAAGTTTTAAAATTAAATGTTTCAAATATATATAAATACTATTATTAATACTAGTTTGCATGTAACTGGGAGATAAGATATGCAGGCATTGGGGCACAGAGATTCACCTTGCTCTAATGGAAAAGTCGAAGGGGGTATGGGAGAAGATATGGAAGAGAGCAGATTGGATGAGGGGATATCCTATGGGACTGCTATTCTGGGCTGGTGGGTAGGGGAAAAACAGGGAAAAAAATTGTAACTCAAAATCTGGTGGAAATGAATGATGTAAACCAGAAGTTAATAAAGCATGAAAAAAAAAAGACTACAGTGACTTCTTTCACCTGAAAACTGAACAAAAAGTCAGCCAGAAATCCATAGACAACAGAAAAAGGAGCCAACAGCAAAGCCAGTGTAGGCAACAAAGCCAGAAGCTATGGTAGAGAAGGGCCAGAAACAAGTGCAGCCAGCAAAACTCTATGTTATAAGGCATCACAAGCAAAGGGCTCCTCTGAGAAAGCCCCAGAGAACCAGCAAGACACTCTAGGCCTGAATTCATGAAATAACCTGTAGAGATGAGTAAGACAAAGAAGACCTAAAACTGTATAATAAATTACTGGACACCTAGATCTACTATAGATCCCCAAAACAAAGAAAGCATGGTGGACCAAGCAGGGCCAACCGCACCACCCAAAAGTGCAGTCTGGGCAGGGCCTAGGGTACAAAGTCTGAATTCATAAAATAACTGTAGAGATGAGTAAACCAAAGAAGACCCAAAATTGTATAAAAAATTAGCAGATACCTAGATCTACTACAGATCCCCCAAATAAGAGTAATTCTATAAAAGCTGCAGGAAAACTCAAAAGGCAAAAGTGAATTTTTCACACAATCCACATGAGTATTTATGGGAAATGAAACAAAAGATAAAAATTAAATAAAAGTTCCATAGCAAAGAAAGAAGAATAGCTTAAAACAGAAAATAGCAAACCCAAGCAATGAATTACCTGAAAGCTAGAACAAACCAGATGTAGCAGCAAGCACCCCAACATTCCCAGGGTAGCTGCCAACACAGGTTCTTAGATCTGCTTTTGTAAAGGAAAGCAACTCAAAATGGGTTAACAAGCTTACTTTAATCAAACAAACATATATTACCTAGTTCAAGGGAAAAAGGTCAGCACCCCGAACTTCAGAGTATACAGACAGATCAAATAGACAGGCTTCCAAACTGTCCAACCATTATATCAATACCAAATCACAGTTACCAGAGAGGGAAGCATCAACATTTGGGTTTTCAAAGCCGGGGGGGGGCGGGGGGGGGGGCTCTCAACAGCTGCCCAGAGTCTCATCTGGTCAAATCACACAACAATTCTCAAAGTGAGCCCCAAAGCAAAGCCTCACATCAGGGATTATGTAGCCTTCTCCTGGCTCAGAGAATGTAACCACCTTCTTGACTCACTGCCCAATCACACAGCATCAAGGTGTGGTCACTTCCTGAAAACCAAGCCTCCTACCACAGGCTCCATGTGACCACATTCAGCCTATTAGGGGGCAGAGTATATTTTCAAATCAAGGAAGGTTCTCAGAGTCACTTAAGTCAATCAAAGTCTCTTAAGCCAATCAAAGGGCCTAGGGGCAGAGAAGATCTTCAAATCTGCACTTCCATTACACCAGAGAGAAATCAATAGCTACATGAAATACTAATTTAAAAATCAGAACTCAAAAGATGGAAAAAAAATAAAATGTCAAAAACAGGAAGCAAAGAGAAACAGGAAACAGCACTATAGTGAGAGTTGTGCCCCATTCCCAAACTGCACCAAACAAATCTAGAATATGCACCAAACAAACTCCTAATGAGGAAATCCAAGAAAAAAAGTCATAATGAGTTATTTTTCCCAGCCCCGTTCAGCACACAGAGAGAGAGAGAGGTTTGTGGACACTGGGGACAGGGTCTGGTGCAGCACTCCAATGCCAAAGGAGAGCCTGTGAACTGGGACAATAAATAAGCCCCAATCCATTGCAGGACATCTCCAGACCCATACTGGAGCACCATGATGGGGAAAGGCACTAACCAGCAGCTTTGTCACCTAATACACAGTAATTGGTCATAAACCCAAAATAGACTAATAGCTGGCCCTGCTCCCAAATGACCCTATCCCAGAAGTCTCAGGCTGTAGGTGATATACCAATGGAAGAGCAAATTCAGAAGCAAGGAACATAGATATGACTCTTTAGCCTCCAGTCCAGCCTAAAGCCTGGAAGAGAAATAATCAGGAATCTCAGACCTAAGGGGAGCCTGCAGTTCTATCACTGAACTAGCAGATATCATTGCTGGCTGATCGTGTCAGCCACAAGTTCAGCACAATCTACCGTTGCTCATACCCAAATGCAGGATAAGAACTTGCAGAGTTCAAACCAGGAGGCAGCACTCAGACTGTCCTGGATCTGACCATTTTGGAAACACCATAAGCCTTCAGGTCCCCAGTCTGTCTCTGAGATCCTGGAATATCACAACACCTCAATATCCCAAGAAAGCAACCAAAAGAATCAGCCCAGGCTTTCCCTCTAGAAGTGTAGCAGAGCCCAGCCCTAACATTAAGTCCAAAGTCAAGAAGGAAGTTGGAAGTATGGGCAAACAAAAAAAGAACCCCACCACAACAAGCTATTATGGTGGCGAAGTAGTAAGCCCTGACATTTCACTGGCTTACGAGAGGCCCATCTTTGTATCCTGAATTCCTGGAACCCAGTGTGCCCCCAGCACCTGCATGATATCTTGCCTGACTGAAGTAGTAAGCCCTGACATTTCACCCCTTACGAGGGGCCCATCTTTGTAACCTGAATTCCTGGAACTCAAGAATCCTCCCCTCGGCTTGATCAGTGAACAGCCTGCCCCAGCCCACATCCTGCACCTGCATGATATCTGCCTGACCAGTCTGCCCCATTATTGTTACTCCTGATACAATGGTGGTCTTTGACTATTTAAACTGTGTGTCTACTGGGGTTCAAGGCAGCTCCTGGGACTCTGTCCCTAGGACTGCCGCCAGCCGGCTAATAAACACTTCCCGAATTCGATTACTGATGGTCTTGGCCTGTTGATTCTGTTCGAGTGTCCATTTCACTTGGAGGTCCACCAATGACATGTTAGTCCTCAGTGACACTCTGGAGGGCAGACGCCGTGATGAGCAGACCGAGGTCCTGAGTTGACTAGTCGCCAAGTCCGGGGTTTCGGCTTCACCCAGAGGCGCCGGTAGAGGGTGGGGAAGGCCGCCGATTTGCTTATATCGGCCCCCCTCTCTGACGGTGCCTTCTGACAAACGTCGAACCCACCAAATTCTCTCTGAAGCGTTCTGTATCTGTTCTGGTGAGTACTCCTGGTGTGTTGTACGGGCCTGACAAGGCACAACCAGTCTTCACTGTTCTGCCCCGGGACGCCAGGTGTGGGAGCCTGTTTCTGTGGGTGCCTGTTTATTTCTTTTCTTTCACTCTCAGTTCCTCCTGAAATGCTCCCTGGGGAACTTTGCTTCTGCCTTGTCACTGTCTGTTTTGCTCTGTGTGTTATTGTGTCCTACTTTTTGTCAGTCCACTGTCTTCTACCTGCGGGGCTTAACCACTTTCACTGCAAGAGTCTCTAATTTAGTTAAGAATGGGGCAATTGGGGCGGCTAGGTGGCGCAGTGAATAGAGTGCCGGCCCTGGAATCAGAAGGACCTGAGTTCGGAGCCGGCCTCCAACACTTAATCCATACAAACAAAAACCTAGCCGTGTGACCTTGGGCAAGTTACTTAACCCCAATTGCCCTAAAGGGGCGGCTAGGTGGCGCAGTGAGTAAGAGCGCCGGCCTCGGAGTTTGGATGACCCGAGATCAGATCCGGCCTCAGAAAATGAGCACCCACGCATAAATGACTAGCCGTGTAACCTTGAGCAAGTTACTTAACCCCAATTGCTTTAAAAAAAAAAAAAAAAAGAATGGGGCAATTAATATCTAGCTCCCAGACCCTGCTCCAACAAGTGTTAAAAGATTTTGCCACTTTCAGGCAACCATCAGATCAAAAGAACCCTCATGAGGCCACGCGACTGTAAAAGCGGGCCAATCTATCTGACACAGGCAGTTGAGGGCTGATTTAGAGACACAGAAGCCCTAGCTATGATAGAGATAACGAGAAATATTAAAACAAAGTCAAAAGAAAATATGTTATCTCATACCAAAAACAAGTAACCTGAAAAAGAGATCAGGGAGAAAAATTTAAAAATCATTGTACTTAAAAAAACAACAACAACAACAAAAAAAAAATCGTACTTTCTGAAAGCTATGACCAAAAAAAGAACTTAGAAACCCTATTTAAAGAAATCTTAAAAGAAAACTATCCAGATCTCTTAGAACCAGAAGGCAAAGTATAAATAGAAAAAAATCTACCGGTTATCCCAGGAACATCATAGCCAAAAGCTAGAGCTTCCAGGCCAAAGGAAAAAAAAATACTACAAGCAGCTAAAAAGAAAGAACTAAGTACCAAGGACTATAATCAGGACCACACATACAATTTAGTTACCACTATAAAAGAGCAGAAAACTTGGAATATCATATTCTAAAAAGGCTTACATTCAAGAATAACTTATCTAGCAAAACTGAATGTAATGCTACAGGGAGAAAAAATGTACTCTTAATGAAACAAAGGACTTCCAAGAATTCCTGAAAAAAAGATTAGAACTGTAGAGAAACTCTGAAGTTCAAATACAGAAGTGAAGAAACACAAAAACATAAATATGAATGAATAAGGATAAAGGACAAAACAAAGAGAAACTGCTTACATTCAAATATGGGCAGATGACACATCCCCTCTGAACATTCAGGATCAGGGGTCATAGAGGGAGTCCAGTTAGACAAGAACTGGAAGTGGTTCTGTTATGTCTTGAAAATCTTAAGAGAAGAATGAGAAAAACAGGAGAAGAATACATGGGAGGGGGGGCACACAGAACAGACAGATGAGTAAATTAGGGGAAATTACATCACATAAAAAGGGTGTACAAGTAAACATCCATACAAACAAGGAGGGTAAGAGGAAGTTATTGACACTTAAATCTCACTCTCATCTGAAACAGCCAAATAAGGAAGAATTTACACACATACAGAAACACATTTCATTCATTCAACAGGGATGTGGGAAGGGAAAAAAAGGGGGACAGAAAATTAGAGAGAGGCTAGATTAGGGGAAAGATCACTTGTAAGGAAAACAAACTCTAAAGATGAACAAAAACATCCATAATTCTTCTGATGTGGCAAAGAATGGAAATCTGCGGGAATACTCATAAATTATATAAAAGATGAACAAGTTATAACATATAAATGTGATTGAATATTATTGTGTTTAACTCTTAACATTAAACATAACGACCAATTAGGGTTCCAGTGGACTAGTAAGAAAACATGACATGCTACCTACTTCCTGAAAGAGAGAGAGAAGACTCAGAATGCAGAATGAGATCGGGGTTTTTTTTGGTTGGTTTTTTTTTTTTTTTGGACCTGGTCAATGTGGAAATTTGTTTTCACTGGCTATACATGTTTGTAATGGGGTTTATTTTTCTTGTATTCTGTGTGGGGAGGGAAGGTTAGGGAAGGCAAATCTTGGCTGATTAAAATTAAAAAAAAATTAAAAATTAAAATTAAAAATTAAAAATTAAAAATTAAAAAAAAAAAGAAAGAAAGGTTAAGGAAGAAAAGAATTAGAAAGAAAATTAACAACTTGGCATAAGAAGTATAAATCTTGCCCAAACAGTCCCTGAAAATCAGAACAGCTCCTCGGTCCTGAGCTCAAGTGTGATAGGTGAGGGGCAGCAGAGAGCAGGGCCAGGCCCCAGCAGAGGCTGCCTTCAGGGCTCTGCCCCAGCAGGTGAGAGCCCAGAGGAGGAGGAGATGGCTCCTGTGCAGGCAGTTTCCAGGGAAGACCAACTCAGGGATCCAGGTCCCATCACTCCAGGATCCAGGGTCAAAATATAGATCAGGATGACTGGACATGGCCCAGCATGCAGTGGGAGATTCACCTTTATAAGCTAAAATCTAAGGACTTCTCACTTAGACTGAGGCAAAGCCCTATTCTTGATTAACTTTGGTTTAAAAAAGGAAGGGAGGGATGGCCCCTTTTGTCCAACAAGATTGCCTTATTTGTCAATCTGGAAAGGGAAGACCCTCAGGGTTTCTGGCCTAAACAGAAACAATCAGTATTTACATTTTCCAGGAGCTACTGAAGCCCAAAACTGCTTGGGCTGGGACCTATATTGTTGGCCAATCCATGAGAGCCAGACTGAATTGGGTTTATGGCATGGTCTTTAAAAATGAAAACTAGCCAGTAAACCCCAAGGACATGTAAGGCCATGTGGTCAGAGAGAGAGGAAGGAGCTGAGTTGGCCAACTGGAACTGGCCAGTTAGGTCATCAGTGAGGCATCCCAGACTACTCACAAGTTATTGTTTGTCCTTCATTCTAGAAGAGGACAATGTCATCAGGAAGATGAAGCAATAACTTCCAAAAAAATTGAAGTGAGGGAGGGTTGTACAAGGTCACCAGCCTCACTTTCTCCTCAGGAGCTATTTGAGTCCAGTGGCAAGACAGAGATCAGGAATTCTGGAGATGGCGCCTGCTATTGATGGTGCTACAACTTGGACCAGCCCTTCTTGAAAACAATTTGGAATAATGCTTAGAAAATTACTAAACTGTGCACATACTCTTTGGCCCAGCAATACTACTGATGGGGTTCTTGGGTGCCTATGCTTTAACCCTAGTTTGTAAAATCACATCAGTTTGCAAAATCACATTTCCCCCCCACCACTACCACCGCATTAACTCTGCCCCTTCCCCCTGCTAGTGAAGAGGGAAGGGTGATAAGGAGGGGGGGAGGGTAAGTGGTTCTGCCAGGGATCCACCCTGGCATCTAGTCTGGAAGGAATTCACCAGGCTCAAGCAAACTCTGAAGCCAAAATTGTAAAGTTTATTGTTACACTGTACAAGGACAGCGGGCTAGATTCTTATGGAACCTGCAAACTTCCAGGGGTCACAGGCATAGTTTTAAGGTGTCAATTATGCTAACTAGGTGAGTAAGGGTGGGATCAGGGAGGAGTTAAGAAGTGGTCAGTGCTCAAAGGACCAGACACTTTCAATATCAACTGCACAGGTGTATTGCCCACGATTCACTGGGAAATAGCTCAAGGGGGGGCTAGCTGGAGGTGTGGTTTTAGGCCTGATATGTCACTAAAGAGTGCCCAGTCTGCCACCCACCAAGGTCATCAGAGACAGTGTGGGTATATAATTGACTAAGGAGTTACCCTATAGATAAGGTATTGAACATTTACATAACTTATTGTTTCAAGCAGAGATAAACAGGTCATGAGTTGTTGCTGGGCAGAGTGCTGGAAGGGGGAAGGGGAAGAGTCAATGCTCTGAGGCTGGGGGGTGGAAATGTGATCTTACAGACTGGTTTTACAAATTGATTTTACAGATATAGATCCCAAAGCACCCCACTTACAAACTGATGTTACAGATTGATACTACAGACATATATACATCCCAAGGACCCCATCACTAGCACTCTGCCAAGCAACAATTCATGAACTGTTTATCTCTGCTTGGTACAATAACAAGCTACATCTATGAATCCTTCACAAAACCATCTATAAACTTTTTAGCTTAGGCAAATGTTACCTCCCCCTAGTATAATGGCCAGCTGAACCTATGAATACTTCACACTATCTGTAAGTTAACTACTCAGACAATTAGGCACACCCTGAATCCCCTTTAGCATAGGTTCCCAAAATCCATCTTGTCAAACATGACACCAATGGGTGGCAAGCTAGGCACTTCTCAGTTAGCCCTGACCATTAGCAAACTTAGTGACTTTCAAGCCTAAAACCACACCTCCAGGGTAGCCCCCACCTTGGGCTATTTCCCAGTGAATTATGGGCAATAGGCCTGCAGCAATAGATAATAAAAGTGCATATTCCTTTAAGCACTGACCACTCCTTAACTCCTCCCTAATCCCATCCTTACTCACCTAGTTAGCATAATTGACATCTGATTTACTATTGTAACTCTTTATAAACTATACCTATGACTTCTTTAAGATTTGCAGATTCCCTAAGAACTCATGCCCACTGTAAAGCATAACAATAAACTTTTACCAACTTGACTCAGAATGCTTGAGCCTGTGAATTCATTCCAAACTGCCCACTCAGGGACTCTGGTCATTGGAGCCCCTGTAACACCTATTCTTCCCTCTTCACTACTACTAGGTGCAAAGGGATCAAACAAAGAAAAATAACCAGTGAATTAAGACATTGATAGCAGTTCTTTTTCTGGTGGCAAAGAATTAGAAACTGAGAAGATTCCCATCATTTGTAGAAATAGCTGAACATATTATGGTATATAAAGATGATAAAAAAATACTGGAATATAATAAATCACACAAGTAACTTTTTCATAGAACACAAGAAAGACTTGTAAGAATCACTGCAAAATGAAGTAAGCAGAGCAGGAAAAAAAAATTATTATTATCCAACGACAATATTGTAAAGACAAACTCATAGACAAACTCTCATCAACATAGAGAGCAACCATTTTTTTCATTTTTTTTCAAGAGGATTCATGATGGTATATTCTACCTAACTTCTGACATTTATGTGACTGACTTTTATATTAGACCTTCCAGTAAATAATCTGAATTAATTTATTTAAAAAAAAAAGAAAATGAGAACAGACCAAAAAGAAAATTACTAAAGACAATAAAAAATATTAAAATCAAAAAAGGGGAAAAAACAGAAGAAAAAAATAAGGTATCTTATAGAAAAAACAATTTACCTGGAAAAGAGATCAAGGAGAAAAAAAATGTAAGAATCATTAGACTACCTGAAAGCCATGACCAAAAAAAGAGCTTACACATCATATTTCAAGAAATCTTTAAAGAAAACTGCCCAGGACCTCTAAGAACCAGAGGGCAAAGTGCACACAGAAAGTATCCACCTGTTATCTCCTGAAAAAAACTCAAAAATGAAAACCCCCAGAAACATTTGTACACAAAATCCAGAACTTCCAAGTCAAAGAAAACATACTTCAAGCAGGCTCAGAAATAAAGAATTCAAGTACCGAGGAGCCACAATCAAGATCAATGATTTAATCAAGATCACAATTTAACAGTTATAACCATGAAGGAGTAGATGGCTTATCCCAGAAGACAAAGAATATAGGCTAAGAGCCAAGAGTTATTTGCCCAACAAAACTGAATATAATTCTAATGCGGGAAAATGGACCTTTAAAGAAATAGAGGGCTTCCAAGGATTTCTGAAAAAATGATCAGAGATGAGTAGAAATTTTGAAATTCAAACACTAGTTAAGAGAAACATGTACAAAAATATTTGTAACTCTTTTTGACATGGGAAAGGATAGGGATCTGAGGGGCTATCAGTGGATATCATATTATAATATCAGTGGAGAATGACTGAATGATTTATGGCATATAAATTCAATATATGTGCTATAAAAAATAATGAATGGGAAGCGGCTAGGTAGTGAAGTGAATATAGCCCTGGCCCTGGAGTCTGTAGGACTTGAGTTCAAATTTGGCCTCAGACACAACATTTAACTAGCCCTGTGACCTTGAAGCAAGTCACTTAACCCCAATTGCCCTCAAAAAAAAAAAAATGAATGGAATGGTTTCAAAGAAACCTGGGGAGACTTAAATGAACTGTTGCAGAGTGAACAGAACCAGAAAAACAACTTATGCAAAGACAACTTTTAAAGAATTAGTAAAGGGACAGCTAGGTGGAGCAGTGAATAGAGCATTGCCCTGAAGTCAGGAGGACCTGAGTTCAATGTGGCCTCAGACACTTAACACTTACTAGCTATGTGACCTTGGGCAAGGCACTAAACCCCAACTGCCCTGCCTTTCCCTCTCCAAAAAAGACAACAAATGAATGAATGAATGAATGAATGAATGGTAACTCTGATCACTGTAATAATGATCAACCACAATTCCAGAACACTAATGGAAACCCGATATACACTTCCTGATAGGTGGACTCAGAGCACAGAATGAGACATCTATTTTTTTTTCCACTGGACATGTACAACAGGGAAATATTTTGTTTAACTATATGTGTTATAAGGGTTTCATTTTCCTTTAATCCTCAAAGAGAGATCGGTGACTGAAAAAAATAAATGTTTTTTTAAAGATAAAGATACCCAAAAAAATTACTTAGAAAATAGGTCAAAGAAAGATTCTACTATCTAAAAGCTATGATTTGAAAAACAAAAATTTCTTAAACATTATTTAAGAAGTCATAAATGAAAACTGTGCCAGAGCTACTAAAACCAGTGAGAAATAAAATCCACCAATCACCTACTAAAAAGGAGCCCCAAAAGGAAAATCCCAGGAACGTCAGTGCCAAAATTCAAAGCTTCCACATCAAAGAAAAAATATTACAAGCAGTCAAAAAGAGTAGTTCAAGTACAAAGGAACCACTCAAGATCACATAAGACCTGGCAACATCTACAAAAACCAAGAGGATACCTTCTTCCAAAAGGCAAAATAAATACACTTATGAAGAAGAGTAACTTACTCTACAAAGTTGCATAAAATCTCGTAAAGAGAAAAACAAGGCTTTAATGGAATAGAGGAAGCATTAGTATATCTGATTAAAAGATCAAAGGTGAAAAGAGATTTTCTAATATGATTCCAGAGAAACCTAGAAGGGTAATTCATTTGAGATACTGAAAGGTGTTATATGATGATATAGTGCTAACATTCTAAGAAGGGGAGAATAATCAAGTGCCCTTTCAGAACCTTAATGTTTTCAAAGGATATTAAGGGAGTTAAATAAGAAAAACCGCACCCAAGAATGAACTGATACTGCTCTGAGGGTCAGAAAAGCAAAAAAGAGAAGAAAGGGTAAAAGGAAGAAAACACTAATATAGAAAGTAAAGATAGCATCCTAGCAGAACTGCCCTCAGCCCTGTGATGGACAGACAGAGAAAAATACAGGACAGCATAGCCAACTATATTTGCAGAGTGTTTATTCACCAGCTGGGACTGTCTCCCAGGTTAAAACCAAGGGTTTTATACAGACCTCAGAGGGTAGTTAAAATTGATAAAACAAATGATTAACAAGGCAACTACATAGAGATGTAAACTAAGGGTGGGGAGGGGGACATGCGAGCTAACCGGGCAATTCTAGTCTTGTTTACTAGGATGGGTGCATTGGCAACAAGGATGTGTGCATTGGCAACCACAGAGTGAGGCTTCACAACAGTCATAGCTTTACAGGTGGTTTCTGAGGGCCTCCCCCAGGGGTCTTGTGTAGGAGCTAGCATTAGGGGAACCTAACTGACACTTCAGCCCCAATATCCAAACTTCACTACAGATCCTAACTTATGCCTCACTGCTCACTAGAATAAGTGTGTCCCAGAACTCTTTGTTCCCATAGAAACAGCAGGCGCACCCATATGATAGAAACCCAGCACTGCCCCGCCCCTTCCCAGGAGAACAGGTGTTCAATCACAATCACATCATCCTTTTAGTCCAAGACAGGACCACAATACCTAATTATCCATCTTGACCAGACAAGACCACAATAGCTAGCCTATCAGAAGACAGCACCACCAGGATGTAGAACAGGATGCTTGACCACCTAACCTTAGAAGGGGCTCACCTTATGTTAGCGCCTGTGCAGTGATAGTAAAGGACTGACCTGGAGTGAACCTATGACATAGAGAGGCTTATTATAATATTATTACCATACATACATACCCCCCCAACTGTATGCAATATGGGTAACCACATGCACAGTTACACTAAGGCCAAGACCCCTCCTCCATTACCTAATTCCTCAACAAACCACCCCCTATCAATTATGTTCCCATAATTATATGTAAATCTTGATTATGTAATCAGTATCATATTCTCTATAAAATTGTGTGTCTTGACTTACAGAGGGGGCTAATTTCCTCAAAGGGACTTAGCCACCTGCCAGAGCATGAAACCTCAAAATTATAATAAATCTTTCCAACTGGCCTGGAGTCGGCCTGAGTCTTTGTAATTCTTTAGACAGGCCCCACTGCAACCCTACTGGAACCTCATCAGTAAGAAGAAAGGGATAGAATTTGTTATTTCTCATAATTAGGATATGTAATATTATACAAACAAGGAAAAAGGGATTGGGGAGAAGTGGAGAAGTGAGGATCACATAAACCTCAATCTTATCTCAAAGGAGACAAAACACACACACACACAAACACACACAGAGTTTTCACAGAAATATGTAGAACTCAGTGGTAACCAGAAAGACCCAGGGGATGGGAGGGGGAGAACTGTAAATTAAGGGGATGCACATCAACTGGGGAATGGCTGAACAAGTGGCAGTATATGACTGTTTTGGAATACTATTGTGATATAAGAAATGATTATCAGGACATCTTCAGAAAAACCTGGATTTATATGAACTGACACAGAATCAAGTTAAGCAGAATCAAGAGATCACTGTATACAATAACAGCAATATTGTAATAAAGATTAATTGTGAAATACTTAGCTACTCTGATCAAGACAAAGATCCAATACAATTTTGAACAACTCATTATGAAAAATGCTATCTATTCACCTCCAGACAGTAAACTGGTTAATCTAAGTGCAAAATGAAGTACAATTTTTTCCACTTTATTTTTCTTGCCTTTTTTTTTTGCAACATGGTTAGTATGTTTTGCATGATTTCACATGGTAAAAAAATAAACTTGCTATTTCTCTTTTATGATAAATTGACTAAAAAATATTGGTTTTTCCACAAGCTCTGGAAGGCAAATGAGGGAACAAGCCTACAAATTTATATATATAAAGATATGAGCATGGAGGTAAAATAAACATAACATGAAAACTCAGCTAGACATGGTGGCCCATGCCATAATCCCTGCTGCCAAGGAGACTGAGGATGGGATATAATTGAGAAATCTGAACTACAGTAGAAGTTGTTTTTTAGTCATTTTCAGTTATGTCCTCTTTGGGGTTTTTCCTAGCAAAGATACTGGAGTGGCTTGCCATTTCCTCCTCCAGCTGATTTAACACAGTGTTGAATGACTTGCCCAGAGTCACACAGCAAGTAAACATCTGAAGCTGGATTTAGGCTCAGATCTTCCTGACAAAAGGCCCAGCACTCTATCAACTGTACCACCTAGCTGCCCCTGAACTAGTGGTGTAAGCCAATCCTGTGTCCAAGCTAAGTCTGGCACTAAAATGCTAACTGGTCCAAGTCTGGCACTAAAAGACTGAAGCTGCCCAAATTGGAAAAGAAGCAGGTCAAACACCCAATGGAAATTAGTAGTGCAATCTAGCCCATGAGAAGCTGTTGCACTTCCATCCTGGGAGATTTAGTGAGACTTGGTCTTTCCCCTCACATACCCAAAAAAGTCAGCTGACTTAAAAAGAAAGTCACACAAGAAAATTGAAAGGCATGTAAAATTTCAGCTTCCACTGAAGAAGATTTAAGCTATCAATTAAATATAAAATGAAAGGCAAATTCTTTTTAAGGACCAGGTCAAGTTTAATCTTCTCCTCTTTATACAAAGTAAAACCAACAAAGTCTTACTAAATACTTTCTCAGCCCTTCATAAAGTTGTCCTTTATCCCCTTTACCCAACTGACTTCCCTTCCCTCTTCAATGAGTTCAGGAAACGTCTCACAATGTTTCTCTCCTCCCCAATTTCTGTTCTCATACAAGGGGAATTCAACATCCATACTGACTCTTCCTCAAACCCCACTAATTTCCTTAACCACTTCTACTTTCTATGACCTATTCTTCCGCCCCACTTCAGCCACACACAAAAGATGGCCCATCTTTCCATCACTCACAAAATGTACCAATCCCATATTCAAGAATTCCAAAATCTCCTTATCCTACCATAATCTACTGGCTCTCCACCTCTCCCCTGTCTTAACTGACCTGAACAGACTCTGTCTTCACCAAGATCTCCAATGCTTGACCTTTCAGTTATCTCACAAGCCATCTCCCCTGTACTAGCAACTCTCCTCTTTTTGAAGAGATCCCTTGGCCCCTCGATAAGCCAAATCAACTCTACGAGGGAGGCCCTCGCCCTCCTATCATTTCACCAATGCCCTGCCGAGCCTCAGCCTTGGATAACGTCCATTATCTGCTGCCTTCCCTCCTACACATGCTGAACTAAGGTAGAGAAAATCATAAAACTGTTCTCATTAGGTTCACTACAAACTTATATTATACAACCTCAACTAGGTCCTCATTGCCATTAGGCAATCCTACTACACCTCCTTTATCAGCTCATTATCTCATTGATCACAGCTACACTTCCAAAACTTTTCATCCCTTCTCAAACCTCCCATGGTTCCTCTCACCCCACCCATCTCTAACCCCCAGACCCCTATGAGCTTACCTCATATTTCACAGAAAAAAAAAACCTGAAACTATGCATCTGAGCTCTCTCCTCCTCTCTTCCTCATCTCCTATCACTTAAATACCTTCCACCAAGATCTCCTTCATTCCTATCTCAAGGATGAGGTAGCCTTACTCCTTACCAAGGCTAACCCCTCTATCTGGTCAAGTAATCCCATTTCATCCTGTCTTCTCTGTGAGCTTCAACATGGAATGGGAACTGGACAAGGAGCTGAAAGCTGCCTGCCTATGAATCCAGGTGACAGCTGGGTGAATTCAGGCAAGAGCTAGGACCATGGAAGAGCAACCACAGAATTTGGGAACCAGCCTCAAGCCAAGATGAAAGGACTCCTCCTTGGGTACTTAGTGTCAAATGCTGATTGACAAGATCATGATTTACTGTGACCTAGGGGGTGGGAGAACTTTGTACTTTGTACCTTGTACCCCTTAAGGATAACTGAGTAAAGGATGATTGGAAACTAGTCTCCAATCAAGAAGAAAGAAGACTTTCTGATTGAGAGTTTAAGACACTGTGAACTAGGGATAGGAGACCTTTGTATTGTGTATCCTGAATGCTATCTTTTGTTTAAAACTATGTGGCCACTTCAGTGATAACTTGTTATATTATATCATTGTGAATGCTGTACTTTGGTTTCTGTGAATGTTTTGCTTTAGTTTACTGCTGAATAAATAGAGAGTTCACTATACTATGTGGTCAGAATCTTAGTTATTCACAGCAGCAGTCTTCTGGAGAGCTGTTCATGCTTGGCTTTACAGTCACACAGCTAGTAAGTGTCAGAAGATGAGTCTTATAAATAAACAAAATAATCAACCAGTAATCATTTCTTAAGCACCTTCTCTGTGCCAAAAACTACATTAAGCACAAAAAGTTCAAAATCTAAAGGGTGAAAAAAATACAAACCAGCCACATATAAGATAAGTAGGAAGTAAATAAGAGGGAAAGCAACAGAATTAAGAGGGGTTGGAAAAGACTTCCAGTAAGAGATGAAACTTTAGCTGGGACTTAAATGAAGTGATGGAAGTCAGTAGGCAGAGATGAAGAAGGAGAATATTCCTCACACTGGAGACAGCTGGAGAAAATGCACAGAGCCCAAGGATGCAGTTTCTTGTTTTATAAAACAGCCAGGAGACCACTGTCACTGGACATAAAAATACATGGTGGAGAAAAAATGTAAGATGGGAAAGGCAGAAGGAGCCTAGGTTATTAAGGGCTCTGAACAACAGACGGTTTTGTATTTGATGCTAGAAACAATAAGGAGCCAGGGGAGTTTACTGAGTAGGAAGAATGACATAGTAGGGTCTGTACTTTAGTAAAATCACTCTGGTACCTGAATGGAGGATGTGATGGAGTAGGGGGAGACCTGAGACCCACAAACAGGTTGTTGCAATAGTCTAGGCTTAGGTGATAAGGGTTTGTACTAGAATGGCAACAATGTCAAAGGAGCAAAGGAGGCGTATTTGAGAGATGATGCAAAAGTGAAATCCACAGGCCTTGTCAAGAGACTGACTATGGCAGGGTAAGAGATGGGTAAGAAGTCAAAGATGACTCCTAGGTTGTGAGCTTGAGGAATTGGAAGGATTTTTGCCCTCTATCATAACAGGCAAGGTTGCAGGGAAGAGAGACAGGGTTAAAGGAGAAAGATGAGTTCCATTGTGGACATACTGAGTTTAGGGTGTATAGTGAACATCCAATTCAAGACATCTGGAGTTGGCAAGCTGGAAATTCAAGACTGGGGCAAGACAGGTAGTATGTACAGCAAAAGTTGTGTTATCTTGATATTTACCAAAGGAAAGTTTGAAAAGGGAAAAATCTAATCTACTTTCAAGACAAATTAAACAATCTCACAAATCCTACAGCCTAGAAGCTCTACAGCTGAGTGTGCCCTAGGACAGAAAATTCACTTTAATTAACAAACACTTCTTCTGCACTTGCTCTATTTAAAGAATTGTACCAGCTGCTGGGGCTGAGAATGGAAGAGGTGTTACAATGAATACATAGTCTCTTTCCCTTTTAGAATGAGAAAAAATTACAAGTAAAATGACTTGAGAACAGTTATGAAACAACCTATCAACAAGTATCCAGTAATATAAACTGAATAAACAAATTGAACATTGTAAATAAAGGCTAAGATAAAACAAGTGCCATAGAGAAAAAGCTAAATCTAATTTTACCATACCTGATATAAGTTCTATCAAAGTTATCATTATATCCTCATAAAATTTTAAAAGAATTTTTACAGTTTTACAGCAAAAAATGTTCTTAATTCTTCTATTTTGGTCCATCTTTAATCTTTCCTGATTTCTCTGCATCATTTAACATTACTGATGACCTGCTCCTCCTCCTAAACACTCTCTCCTCCTTGGTTTTCCATGACCCTATTCTCTCTTGGTTCTCTGACAGGTCTAAGCAATCCTTTTTAGTCTCCACTGTTCAAACATCATCCTTGGTTTACTCACTGCATATGGGTATATCTCAAGACTCCACTCTGGGGTGCAGTCAAGATGGCAGAGAAAAGGCAAAGATTTGTCTGAGTTCTCCCCCAAACCCTTCACAACACCTTTAGATAATTTTAAATTATTTAAAAAATTCTGGAGGAGCAGAACCTACAAAAAGATGGGATAAAATAATTTTCCTGCCAAAGACAACTTAGAAGATCAGCAGAAGCAAGAAAGAAACAACTCAAGTATGGCAGAGTCACAGTCAGGATAACACAAGATTTAGCTTCTACATTAAAGGATCAGAAGGCTTGGAATATGACATTCTTGAGGGTAAAGGTTCTAAGATTATACAACCAAGAATCACCTACCCAGCAAAACTGAGTATAATCTTTCAGGGGAAAAAATGGATATTCAATGAAAGAGAAAACTTTCAAGCATTCCTGATGAAAATATCAGAGCTAAATAGAAAATCTGACTTTCAAATATAAGACTCAAGAGAAGCATAAAAAGGTAAACAGGAAAAGGGAAATCATAAGGGACTTAATAAGGTTAAACTATTTACTACATGGGAAGATATACGTTGTTTTTTTTTTTATAACATGACCGATATGGAAATGTTTTGTATGACTACACATGTATAATTTATATTAAATTGCTTGCCCTCTCAGAGGAGGTGGGGAGGATAGGTGAGAGACAATCTAAAAATCAAAATTTTAAAAACAAACGTTAAAACTGTTGTTTTTTTTTGTATGTAGCTGGGGAAAAATAAGATAGTAAATAAATAATTTTAATAATAAATAAATAAAATAATAAAAAAAATTTTTTTGCCATTTTTTTGGAGGGGGGAAGGCAGGGTAATTGGGGTTAAGTGACTTGGCCAAGGTCACACGGCTAGTTTTTGTGTTAAGTGTCTGAGGCTGGACTTGAACTCAGGTCCTCCTGACTCCAGGGCCAGTGCTCTATCCACTGCACCACCTAGCTGCTGCAAAAAATTAACAGTCTGCCCTGGGCCTTCCCCACACATTAATTCCCATGTTTGTATTGAGGGCATTACCATTTTTCTGCTCAGCAGGTTGTTCCTAACTCCTCCGTCTTCCTAAGCCTTCCTATCAATTATCAATTATTTCTGATTCCATCTCCACAATATCTAGCATCTATAATTTTCTCTCCATTTACATAGCAAGCAAGTCAGTTCAAACCCTCATCAATCTGATGGGCTGTTAAAATAGCTTTCTAAGTCTCTTGGTTTTCCCCTCTCTGATTCATCTTCCACACAGCTACTGAAGTGATATCCCTAAAGCACAGCTCTGATCATATTATTCCATTGCTCAGTGTTCCCCTATTAACTCCAAGACAATTACTGCTTTCTTTTTTTCATCTTTGCATTGTTAGCACCTGACACAATACCTGGCCACACACTCAGCATTTAATAAATGTTTGCTAAATTTCACTGAAGAACAATGACATGGGGCGGCTAGGTGGCCCAGGGAACAGAGCACCAGCCCTGGAGTCAGGAGAACCTGAGTCCAAATGTGGCCTCAGATACTTAACACTTACTAGCCATGTGACCTTGGGCAAGTCACTTAGCCCCAATTGCCCTGCCCTCCTCCAAAAAAAAAAAAAAAAAGAACAATGACATGCTGGAAAGCATTCAGAGGAGAGCAACCAATATAGCACAGGAACTCAAATTCATGCCGTATGAATCAATGTCAATTAAAGGAACTTAGTATGTTTAGCAGAAAGATATGGTAAATTCAGGTATCTGAAGAGCTGACACTAAGAAGATGAGTTAGAGATGCTGTTCTTGGCTCTAGAGAAAACTGGGAGCAACAGACTGATATTGCAGAGAGTATAATTTATACTAGTTTTAACTTCTCCAGGATTCAAGTTGCCAAAGCTGAACTGCGAGCCTAAAGGAAATCTCTCACTCCCTGGAGAGCTCTGAGACACATAACTGACTCTCAGCTACAGGAGCCAGGCTGGAACAGAGCGCCTCTGGGATTCCCTCTGTATGCTATACAAGAATGGCCATAGCCCAGGTTACATAGTGTCAAAGAGTCAGGAAACTAGGAAAATAAATCTTAAAAAAAAACCAAACTTAAGATTCAGAATATAAACCATTAAGAAGTAATTTTATACATTCAGCAATTAGTGAGTTCCAGCTCTTAACTGGAACAGGGGTTTTTTAATGCAAAGCAACATTACGTGTAACAAATAAAGGAGAAGTTATTTCCTTTCATTGTGCTTACATTACTCAAAAGTGGTGACAAAGTTCTACTTTGCTCTATACCATATTAAAAAAAGATGATGGTGAAAATTGAAATTCAGCTTAATTCAATTCAACAAGCATTTACTGAGGTGTGCTACGAAATCAGGGTCTCTCATGGTAAATGAAAAATTCCTCCTTCCTGTCTACACTGTTCTCCTCCCAGGAGTTGTGCAAGTTACTCAAAGACAAAACTATTTGTGTTCCAGAATAAAATGTGGCTAAAGTGAACTGGCATCTAGCAGTAACAAGAAACAGGTTTGGTGACAGAAAATTATAAAGAACCTACATATCAAAGTGTTTCCAAAAATCTAGATAACTATGTTTTGCACATTAAAACTTGATTTGTACTGGAAAACTAAAGTGAAAGATTAGAATATTCAAATACAAAGAAGTATAATCACTCTCAAATTCAGGATGGAATTAAAAATAACAAATAAGACATACTATCCTAACACAAGACTTTCCAAGTTTTCTTGGTGTGGTCATATGAAAACCCATTCAACAAGCAACCATTCAGAGGGTAATCAATCTTCCTTTGACCTGCTTGGATCTGGAACATGGTCTTGGGTGGTTGTCCTGGGGTGTGAGACCAGTGAGCCAGAGCTTGTGGGGGCTGTAGAGAGGACACCCATCTAATAGCTCCAGCAGCTACCAAAACCCCATCAATTTGGGACATAGTTCTCTCCATTCTGGAAGCAGAATACTACCATGGCAAAGAGCTCAAAAGTCAAGTAATTGGCTGCCAATATGAGCAAGCAACAGAAGCATAAAGAGACAATAGAATCCTTTTTGAGGGACAAAAATTTGGGATCAAGGCATAGAGCAGGAGGAAGACATGGAAGTCAGAACTCATGCATCAAAACCCTCCAAGAAAAATATGAACTGGTTACAGGCCATGGAGGAGCTCAAGAAGGATTTTGAAAATCAAGTAAGAGAGAGATGGGGTAGCTAGGTATCACAGTGAATAGAGCACCGGCCCTGGAGTCAGGAGGACCTGAGTTCAAATCCAGCCTCAGACACTTAACACTTACTAGCCATGTGACCTTAGACAAGTCATTTAACCCCAACTGCCCTCCAAAAAGCAAAAAAAAAAAAAAAATCAAGAGAAGTGGAGGAAAAATTGGGAAGAGAAATGAGAATGATGCAAGAAAATCAAGAAAATACAGTCCACAGCCTGACTGAAGAAAATAACATCTTAAAAAATAGACTAACTGAAATGGCAAAAGAGGCCCAAAAAGCCAATGAGGAGAAGAATGCCTTAATAAGCTAAATTTGCCAGATGGAAAAGGAATTTCAAAAACTCACTGAAGAGAATAATTCCTTCAAAATTAAATTGGAGCAAATGGAAGCTAATGACTTTATGAGAAATCAAGATACTATATAAAACAGATCCAAAGAAATGAAAGAATAGAAGGTAATGTGAAATATCTCACTGGAAAAAACACTGACCTGGAAAATAGATCCAAGAGAAAAAATTTAAAAGTTATTGGACTACCTGAAAGCCATGATCAAAAAATGAGCCTAGACACCATCCTGCAAGAAATTATCAAGCAAAATTACCCTGATATTTTAGAACCAGAGGGCAAAATAGAAATTGAAAGAATTCACCAACAGCCTTTTGAAAAAGATCCCAAAAAGAAAACCCCTAGGAATATTACAGCCAAATTCCAGAGTTCCCAGGTAAAGGAGAAAATACTGCAAGCAGTCAGGAAGAAACAATTTGAGTATTGTGGAAATACAATCAGGATAACACAAGACCTAGAAGCTTCTATATCAATGGATCCAAGGGCTTGGAATATGATATTCCAGAGGTCAAAGGAGCTAGGACTAAAACCAAGAATCACCTAGCCAGCAAAACTGAATAGAATGCTATAGGGAAAAATATAGTCATTCAATGAAATAGAGGGCTTTTCAAGCATTCTTGATGAAAAAACCTGAGCTGAACAGAAAATTTGACTTTCAAATACAAGAAGCAAGAGAAGCATGAGAAGGTAAACAGGGAAAAGAAATCATAAGGAACTTATTAAAGTTGAACTATTTACATTCGTACATGGAAAAATGATCATTGTAACTCATAAGACTTTTCTCAGTATGAGGATAACTGAAGGGAATATATATATGTATATATACGTATACATACATATATATGTATGTCTAGGAGGATGCATGTGTATATAAATATATATGTGAGTGTGGGCATTTGTATGTTCATGTATACATAGAGAGCACAAGATGAGTTGACTATGAAGGAATGATATCTAAAAAAATAAAATTAAGAGGTGAAAGAGGAATTAATTGAGAAAGAAAAGGAGCAATAGATTAGTGTAAATTATCTCATTTAAAAGAGGGAATAACATACACACTCAATTGGGTATCTTACCCTACAGGAAAATAGCAGGGTAGGGAATAAGAAAGAGGAGGACAGAAAGGAGGGCAGATTGGGGGAGAGGGTAGTTAGAAGCAAACATTTTTGAAAAGGGATAGGATCAAAGGAGAAAATAGAATAAGTGGGGGGGCAGGATAGGATGGAAGGAAATATAGTCAGTCTTACACAATATAACTATTATGGAAATGACTTGGGTAACTACACATGTAAAATCTATATTGAATTGCTTATCTTCCCAGTGGGGGTGGGTGAGGACGGAAGGGAAAAAAATCTGGAACTCAAAGTTTTAAAAAACAAATGTTTAAAAACTGGTTTTTTACATGCAAATGGGAAATAAGATATACATGTACTGGGATCTAGAAACCCATCTTGCCCTACCAGAAAGTTAGAGGGGTAAAGGGGAGGATATAAGAGAGAACAGATTGGGGGAAGGGGTATTCAGTAGGCTTGCTATTTTGGGGTGGGGGGTAGGGGGAAGACAGGGAGAGAAAAAATTGTAACTGAAAATCTTATGGAAATGAACGTTGAAAACTAAAAATAAATTTTAAATTTTTTTAATTAAAAAAAGGAAAAAAAATCAGGGACATCTTTACATTCCTCAAGTCTAGCATTGTACCTTGGATATAGTGGGCATTTAACCAGTCATTTGTTGACCTGAAATGTCATTTTCAATGTTTTAAATAAAAACTTCTCTGTCCATTGTTATTTTATTCAACATTAAATATCTACTATGTATAATGCATTGTGCTAAGTAGCAAAAAATACATAAGACACAGTTCCTGACCTGAAGAACTTTATCATTTAATATTTGCCTATTAAAGTGTTGTTACCTCTTTTAATTTTCTCATAGAACTTCGAAAAATGTCAATATCAAATAAAGAAAAAAAACGAGAGAGAGCTGTTAAAAAGAAGGTATTCATAAATATTTATTATAAGTAGCATTTAGGCAAGTTTAGAATTACAATATAGTTTCTGTTCTGCTGCAACGAGCATTTAACTTTATATGACCTTGTTATTAAGATTAAAGTACCAATCATTTTAAAAACTTGACCAAACCCTATCTCTCTATAAAAAGCTACAATATTACATGCTAATTTTAGTGTCTTGGTCTGCTGTTGCTCTTTTTTAAACATACCAAGGTCAAGGGCAATATGACTTCACTAGCTGGGAGTGCATAATTTGCCTGATTTTTATCAAAGCTTGAAAAACTTAAGCACTTCAAGGGACTGTTTTCATGTTTCTATTTCAGGGTTATAATAGAAGAGTGAAATTTCTAAAGACCAAATACTTATTCCATGTAAAATATACTTTTTGGCATTTTTTTTTAACAACGCTAAGAATCCAGTGCTATTCAGGTCTAATGGAATCTGAGAAGTACATCTTCTTTTCCAAACACAGCACATTTTGGATCTTCAGTAATGATGACATACAAAGAGAAGAAAAAGAGGTCAAATCCTGATTTTAGTTTCAAGGTTCTTTCCAAAAATGACTCTACTCCTCCTAAAGGTGCTTAGTGGAAAAGTCAATAGGAAGAGAATAAATAAAAGCAACAGTAGAAAAAATTAAACAGTAGATGATTGTTCTATTTTAAAGAAAAGCAAATTTAACTACTAACTTGTAAAAATCTAATTCTGCTAAAAAGATATACTTCCCTTTCTCTGGAATTCTTTCCCTCCTTTTCTCTTCTTCCTGGTTTCCCTAGTTTCCTTCAAATCTCAACTAAAATCCCAGCTTCTATAACAATGACTTTCCAAATCCCTCTTAAGTCTAGTACCTCCTGGGATTATCTCCAATTTACCTATATATGCCTTATTTACTTGTTGTTAATTGCATGTTGTCTCCCCTGTTAGATTTTGAGTTCCATGAGGGCAGGGGCTGTTTTTGCTTTTCTTTTTATCTCTAGTGCTTAGGCACAGTGCCTGAAGAATACTAAGTGTTTAATAAATTCTCATTAAAAATGCTTAATAAGATAATGATATCAAAAATGCAGAGAACTTCAAAGTATTAGTAAGCTTATTTTATTCATAAGAATCCACTATAAAAAGAACAGCAATTTTATCCCACAGGTATGGTCTCTCTAAAACACAATATACCATTTTCAAAAAAACTGTATTTTATGTTCCAACTGTGGAGTCTCATGTCAACAAGGAAACTTCAAATTACTAACCAGAATAGCTTAGTATCACACTGATCTATGCCTTCCTACTTAAGACAAAAACAGTCTGTCAAATATTAGTGCCTATGCTATAAATGTGGGCAGTAATTGAGTAATACTTTTAGCACATAGGGTAAAATAAAAGCACTGCAAAGACAATCCTATCATTGTTTACAATGTGCTCTCTAATGCACTTTTCACAGGGAAATACAGTGCAAAACTAATATTAAATACCAAATCAAAAAACTCAACAAAACAGATTTTAGGACTTGGGGGATTTTTTAAAATGTGGTTTTAGGATGGGTTTTAGTTGTCCATTTATTTATTTACTTATTTGTTTTTATTTATTGGTGGGAAAGAAGAATGGACTGTGACTTCATTGGTATAGAGGAACCCCATTTTTCCAAAATTTTATTCTTTTTTTTTTTACATCACAATCACTCCTAAATATTTCCCCCAATGAGTCTTCCCTTGCAATAAAGAAAAACAACAAAGCAAAACCAATAAACTCAGTGTCACATTTGATATTCTATATAAACCAGTAGTTCTCTTTTTTTTTCTTTTTTGGAGGGGGGAAGGCAAGATAATTGGGGTTAAGTGACTTGCCCAAGGTCACATGGCTTCTAAGTGTTAAGTGTCTGAGGATTTAAACTTAGGTCCTCCTGACTCCAGGGCTAGTACTCTATTCACTGTGCCACCTAGCTGCCCCAAATCAAAGCATGGTGCCCAAACCTTGGGGGAGAAGAACTGAATATGGTCACCAAGGCCAAAATAATTTTCATAATACTAAGGCATTTCGCTTTTAAGGCAAGAATACTAAGGCCTTTCTCAGGCTCATTTTCTCAAGTGAACAATGGCATTTTCTAGAGGTAAGAGTTTCTTTGAGTTATGATTTAGCTGCAAGCATTAAGACTGAATTAAGATCTCATTTACAGAATTTGTACTTTTGCCTCACAGTGTTCAAATCTAGAGACATGGCTATATTTGCCATTGTGATTGCATTCATCCAGTACCCGCACCAAATAATCAAAGATCTTTTATGTGAATGCCTAACAACAAATAATAATGGTGCTGAAATACTGAAAGTGTTGAATAAGGTTTTTTTAATCTCATGGTTTATTCCAGAAAAACCGTTTTAACATTTGTTCAGATGGTGCCAAAGCAGTGGTGTGTAAAACTGCTAGCAATTTAGCATCATTCAAGGTAGTGGCACTAAACTATATTAATAGTTGTTGTATTCTTCACTACCACACATTCACAGTAAAAACAAATGCCAATTTCACTTAAGCAAGCATGTCCTAGGTAAAGCAATAAAAGTTAATTTTATTAAATCTCAACCTTGAGTATATGTCATTTTAAAATTCTGTGTGATGAAATGTGCAGTATGCAGAAAGCTGGATATTGAGGAATGGTTGTTTCTGGGAAAAGCACTTGTGTGATTTTCATGGACCATTTTGGAAGAACTGACAAACTACTGTTACTCAGACATGGGTATTTGGCAGCATGTTCTTAAAAATGACTGAAGTATGGGGTGGCTAGGTGGCACAGTGAATAGAGTACTAGCCCTGGAGTAAGGAGGACCTGAGTTCAAATCCAGCCTCAGACACTTAACACAAAAACTAGCCATGTGACCTTGGGCAAGTCACTTAACCCCAATTGCCCTCCAAAAAGCCAAAAAAAAAAAATGACTGAAGTACACCTGTCACTTCAAGGAAAACAACTGACAGTATTGTTAATGATAAGATTTGAGCATTCAAGCAAAAATTAGAATTTTAGGAAACTTGTATTCTCACCTGGAGCTTGAAAGCTTCCCAATATTTAAAAAAAAAAAAAAGACTTTCTAATGGTGATAGTACTGAATTTTTTTTAATTTAATTAATAAAATGTGTCAAACATTAGATGATCTGCCTAAGAGTGAACCAAATGACCAACGCATGATGTTATAAAATCATGCATAAGTAAAAGATCCATTCAGTACAACACAGACCAATGGATTTTCATAAAGCAGCATACACACACAAAGTTCACTGATATGATTCCAAATTCCACACTGCAATTATACCTTTAAAAACTACCACTTGTTGGGTGGTCAAAGAATCTGAACACAAGTTTTCAAAGCAAGAACTGTAAACCATTAACAATCATATCAAAAAATGCTCAAAATTACTAATAAGAAAAATAAATATCAAAACAACTCTTACATTTTACCTCAGCCATCAGATTGGAAAAGATGACAAAAGAGAAATAGTGTTGGAAGGACTGTAGGAAGAGAAAAATGTAATAAATGAAAACACACTAGATGCCACTTGTACTCGAATTTGGCAATAACTACTAATTCCAGAGGATAAATGATATAATACACTTGCCCTTTCTTAACAGAGAATGGCAGGGAGGACTACAGGTGCCTAATGTTGTAAACACTGACAGATTCTGAGACTGTTGTTTAAATTTACTCAGTGTTTTCTTTGTTCCAAGGGAGCAAAGAAAAGGCAGAAATTTCAGAAAGTATCTCTGTCTTAAAAAATAAAAGGTATCAATAAAATTTAAGTTTTTTAAGTGGATTACCCCTATGCTGATTTTTCTCTTAAGATTACTGCACCTGCTTCCTTCTATATTGCCCCTTTCCATCTCATTGCTAGGTTCAGTATCTACTCTTACAGTCTCTCAAAAAAAAAAAAAAGGTTCTAAATAGTAGTACTCATCTTTTCTTTTCAGTCTCAGCAAAGGAAAACTCAAAAGCACCTAATTATGCATGCCTTTGTTTATTAATAGTTTAACATTAATAATATTGCATACTGCACTATTACATGTCAGATCTTGTTACTATAAACTTTAAGCAACTATTCAAATTCTCTTATTATTACAGAACTTTGTTCTAGCTGCCAATTAAAAAAATAAATGGATGATAATTTAGTTGGTTAAAAATATTTTGCTATATAGAGATTTTCTTATAATTGCATTTGATCTTTAACTAACAGGCAGTATGGTATCAAAAGCAAGCCTGGGTTCAAGTTCTGAGTCTGAGAAACAGAGGCTGTGTGACCCTGGCCCAAGTGACAAGTTCCCAAAAAACTATCTAAGATTATACATTTCAGAGAATGAGCTAATCTGCATTGGTAAAGGGCATCTTATCATGGGGGAGAGGGGAGACTTCCTACCCAGATGAAATCACAGATCCAATTTAAACATACATACGCATATGCACACTTACACACACATACACACACAAAACTAGTAACAAGATTAGGAAAGATAGCAGTCACCTAAGTTTCTTAGTAATCATCTATAAGAAACATATCTCATCATTCATACTTCTAAATACACAAGATACCTTTTTTCAGTCTAAGCCTGTTTTTTTCACCAAGGTCAGGAATACCAGGTATAGAAACTGATACAGATTAGCCAAGTAATTCTAACTGAAAACCTACAGCCCTAAAAGGTCAGGTGATTTGAGCCCATTCTCCCAGCAAGTATGTGTCAGAAGTAGGACTAAAATTTCTTCAGGCCAGAGCTGGCTCGATATCCACCAGGCCATGCTGCCTCTCAGAAGAGATGGTACTTTGTTTAATTAGCCCTTTGTTACCAAATAGGATATTCCAAACAGGAATTTTTTTGTTACAGGCCAGAAAACTATGGGGAAAAAACCTTATTTAACAAATATATTCAATTACTTAATAACCTCCCTAGCCTAGGAGATAAAGATTTACAACTTTGCAGAGATACCTGGTTTTCTAAATTACAGCATTTGCCATCACTCTAGGAAGTAATGTTATTTATTCCCAGCAAAGAAGCCAAAAACAATCAAGTTCCAAGGCAGAAGCTGGACAACTATACAACTATGAGCTATAGAATCAATCAGGTGACATGTTCCAACTATACTTAATCATGAGATCAAACATGCTCATAAGTATGAAAAAACAGAGTTCAACACCAAATGCAAAGGATTTTTTCCCTGTACTATTCTCCAAGTGAGGGCAACTTAGAATATCTCTAATGCTTTTTTAAGCAGATATTTCTCTAATGAAACTAATGAAAACAAACCAGAGACCACTTTAACAACAAAGAACTGAACTGAACTGAAAAGTCAAGCAAATGAAATTAGATGGACACCATAAGGCTACAGTAGGGAAAATATTCAAGATGGAAGAATAAATATACAAAGTGTCTTGAAGAGTTGAAAGGATGAACTAACCTAAATATTACAGCATTTAACAAGTAATAAGGTATCACTTACTAATAAAGCTGAGTGGACAACTGGAGGATTGGGGTGGTCCATAAACAAAATAAGGCCTGGCAGACATCCTTGATCCTGGACAATGGCTCGTCTATTTAGCGGGTCTGCTGCAAGATCCCGAAGCTGGTTAACTACTGATAGTGCATCAGGCTCGTCATTCATGGCGGCAGAGCTCATCTTCTATGCCATACGAAGAAATAGTCTTTTTTCAAATTCTGTTGAGAAAAATAGTTTAGTTAGCACCAAAGAGTAGTAATTCAAATCTCCTAGATTACAGCAGAAAACCTAAAAAGGGAATAGCTGAATTAAATTCATACAAAGGGAGACTGGGCCACCTTGAGACACTACCCAGGGCTTGGGAGGCACAAATCTCCCTGTCCTCTGGCCTGCTCAGATCACATCTCTAGAGTACTATACTCAGTTCTGAGAGTTACAGTTTAGTTGATAAACTGCATAGTGCAAAAGGGGGTCAACTAGAATGGTATGAATTCCAAAGTTCTATCATATAAGAGTGGTTGAAGGAATTGGAAATATTTTGGCTAGAAGACAAGATCACAGGATCATAACTTTAAAGGTGGGACCTTGGAGACCATTAAATCCAACATTCTCCTTTCAGTTTAGATCAAACATTTGAAGGACTGTCACATGGTAGAAGGATTAAACTTACTCTATTTGACCTTGACAGGCAGAAGTAGAAGAGAGAATAGAAGTTTCAAAAAGTACATTTGACTTTATAGGGATTGGTAGACTTTGGTATAGTAGAGTAGTATTATCTCCCAAGCAAGAGACCATGTTTCTAGTCTCAGTTCTGCAAACTAATAAAAACTATGTAAAAACATATATTTTAAAAAGCAATTAATTTCTCTGCATTTCATCATTCAACCTAACCCCTTCATATTATTATGAATGTTATGTTATTCTAATTTAAAATATTAGTTTTGAAGAAACTGAAGCAGGTAGAATATATGTAAAAATTCTATTCATATCCAAAGTGTAAAAAACCAACTTTATTTCTATAGATTACTTGAGTTCTTATTTTTCTGTAGAATTTGTCTTATTTAACGAAAAAGTAATCTGGGCCATTTGTTTATACTAGAACAAAAAAGAAAAGGTGTCAGAGATCACTTGCCCTTGAAAAGCTGTCTCAATCTTTAAAGAGATTTTAAAACAAGAGCCAAATTTTCAAAGAGTAAGTTCTAAACCATATGGAATTTTTGTAAATGTATCTATTCCTGAGTCACCAGTCAAAAAATTAAAAGGATAATCTTCCTCCCTTTTTAGCTAAACTGGTTCTCAGGCAGTAGAAACAATTTCTCTCTCATTTTTAGTTTTGGTTAAAGCAAACAAAACTTGAGCCAAATAGGCACTGCCTTGGTGAAACTAAGCTCACCTTTGCACAGAGATCAAGTATTGCTATACTAATTTGTAATTTATAAGATACGTGGTAATTAAGGTAATAAGTATATAGGAACAAAAATAGCAGGTAGTATTTGCAGACTGCTCTAAGGCTTCACAAATGCTGTCTCATTTGATAAAAACCTAGATATTTCCTCCCAAATGTATACACAACCACATTTATACAGTATTGACTTCTTATTTACTCTACTTGTCAATGCTGTAGTTTCAAGGATGTCTCAGAGTCACACAATCTTGAGTTGGAAGGGACCTACCTCGGAGGCCACCTAATCCAACTAAAATCTGAACATGAATCTCCTTTACATTATACAAATCAAGTCATCATTCTGAAGGAATAACACATTTCCCTTTTATATAGTTTCAATTGTTAGTTAAGTAAGTTGTGTAAATAGGGCACAAAATGAATGATTATTGGAATGATTTTCCTTTTGGCTGTGTTTATTATTGGCTAGTTGTACATGTTCCCCTATATGGGTACTGAAATGTTCACATGTGGTATGTGTATCGCATATGTACAAAAAAAAGAGCCTCTGGAACACTATGGCCAGTTTCCAGACAAGTGACCCAATTCAGATCTCTGAGAGCCAGGCATACTATCAGTAACAGGACTTTCTGTACGCTACTAGACCTTGATTCCTCATTAGTGCTTTTCTGCCTAAGGGGTACACTTAGGGGGGAAAAAAATCTTGTAATGTTATGCTGTCCCTTCCTAAAATACTCTTAAACCATAGCTTCCCTTTTCTCCTACCCCAAGTTTGAGAAGCAATATGTCATTAGACTTCACAACACTCAATCAGTCAAGTAACAAAAGCAGAAACCCGTTACTTAAATACATATTGGAGGTCTTCTCTGGGCTATGAGCTTGGGCTCTGTGTAGAATGAGCAGCAACTTTCCAATATAATAGAAACTAAGTGTTTGTAAGACAGAGGCCAGGCACTGGACTTATCTAGTTAAGACCAACAATCCTGGCATGCATTTTCATTTTTCTTGAAATCAGATAGATGGTTCTTCTAAAGCAACCTAACAAAATAAAATCAAGTTACACCTTTCTTCAAAAGTTGGAGACAAAGCTGAATATTCTAACAGATGAAAATAATGCAATTTCAACACAGTTCCTTTTGTACATAATAACCTTTTAACTGAATTAGGCTCAGATCAGGAAAGAACTCAGATATAGATTCTACATAGTTAATTCACCAGGAAACTAGGGCCTACCCAGTAAAGACATCTTACTTTGCTCATGCTTATCCTGGAAACAGTAATCAAACCAATGCTGTCATAGTTACTAAAAAAGCTATGCCAATCCACTGTCCTTTGGGAGGACACACATTCCCAAACTCCTAGACCAAAATTATCTTCTCTGTTTCATTTTCTTATAAGTGTTATATACCCCTATTAAAATGTAAATTCCTTAAGAAATTGCCTATTAGATAGAATAAGAGAGCATGACCAGACAAGAGGCAGAGAAGGTACACAAGAAATGAAATGAATAATTTTGATTACATGAAATTAAAAAGTTTTGATACAAATAAAACCAATGCAGCTAAAATTAGAAGAGAAGCAAATAAATGGGAACATTTTTGCAGCAAGCTTCTCTAATAAAGGTCTAACTTCTAAGATATATAGGGAACCAAGTTAAATTTTTAAGAATAAGAGTCATTCTCCAATTAGATTAATGCACCATTAGGGGAAATATGAATTGGTCTAGCTATTCTGAAAAGCAATCTATAACTATGTTAGGGAAATAACTCTTGTTGATTATCCAAATAGTTTGGTTCTTCATATAAATCATACCAATCCTACATTAATCCCCAAAGGTTAATTTGTTAGTTTTAGAAGCTTTAAAAAAAAACAAAACACTAATACTGCACTGCCCACTAGTAGAGATAAGGACTAGGATAGGACATGGACCTGTGATTTCACTGGCATGGAGAATTTTACCAATGCAACTAGGCACTTTCTCTAACCTTAGAGTGGCCTAAAGCCCTGAGTAGTTAAGTAACCTACACAGGGTCACACAAACACTGTGTTAAAAACAAGACTGGAACCCTGGATATTCCTGGCTCCAAGGCTTGCTGTTTATCCACTAGGTCATGCTGCTTCTACATAAGTAGATGCTTAATATATATTTAATTGAATTTTAAGGATAAAACCTTCAGAAGACTACACATTCATTTAGCAACATTTATGTTCAGATACTTATTAGCTGTGTGACCTTGGGCAAATCACTTAAACATGCTTGGCTCAGTTTCCTCATCTGTAAAATGAGTTGAAGGAAACAGCAAACCACTCCAATATCTTTGCCACGAAAACTCCCAAAATGGGATCACAAAGAGTCAGAAACAACTGAAACACAACAGAACAACAACATGCATTGTTAACATTTGTGCCCTCTGAAAGATCATCAACAGATTTTGTGAAGTCCTTAAAGATTTAAACAAATGTGAGCAACAGAATCAGGAATTACAGAGACCACATTAGTTTAAACAAACCACTGTACCAGACTCAGAAAGCAGTGGCATAAGCACAGTTTGAAAAGAGCCAATTACACCAACATATACTGTGACTATCACTTCTACACTCCCATACTTGGTAAAAAGTAGCCAAAATATTATGAAGTGAAATATAGTACAGTAAGAAAACAATGCAGATGAAATGAGATGCCAAAAGGAAAGAAAAAAGTAAAGTTTCTATGGCAATTCCAAAGTAGAGTCCATCTTTTCCCCAAAAACCTTTTCTTCTTCCTTTTGAGGGTACCACCATACTTCTAGTCACCCAAGTTCACATTTTCAGTTATCCTCAACTCTTCTCTTACTTCTCATATTTAATCAGTTGCCCACTCTTGTCCATGTCCATAACATCTCTTTCATCAGGTTCCTTCTTTCCACTCACAAGGCCACCACCCTGGTTTAACCTTTATCACTTCTCACTTGGATTACTGCACCAGCTTCCTAAGTAGTCTCCCAATTTCTTCCCATTCCAATCTATAATCACCTACTCAAAAAGCATCAGTGCCTCTCAACTATAAACTCAAATACAAACTCCTATATATAGCATGTAAAGCCTTTTACAACCTGGCTCCCCCCTACCTTTCCAGGCTGCCTGGAAAATGTTCATTCTCTCTGCCTACATTAACAGTCCAAAGAAACTTCACTATTTCATATTCTTCGTAAATGACATTCTACAAACATGCCCCTGCCCATTTCATTCAAAAATCATTCAGTGCTTTTTGTGCTATCCATTATACTAAAAACTGGGATTACAAAAAAAGGCAAAAACAGCCGCTGCCCTCAAAGAGCATTATAATAATCTAATGGGAGAAATAATGTCAACAACTATGTGTAAAGCTACACGTCTATACACAATGTATCCATATATATGTATACATATATATATGGTTTGCACATGTATACATATATTACACATATGCACATATTCAAAAACATTTAAACACACATACAGAGTAAACTGGAGGTAATCTCAGAGGAAGACACTGACAGTGGAAGGCTGGGAGGTGACTGGGAAGGGGGACAGAAGCTCTGAAAGGCCTCTTGTAGAAGGCTGGATTTGATAAGTCTTTAAGACAGAAGACAAAAGAAGAAAATCATTTCAGACACTGGTAAGATGGAGGGTGGTGCACAAAGGAATGCACTATTACCCTCACGTCTCTACCTTTGTATTCCTGGTTACCCTTCTAAGCTCAGCTCAGCTCAAGAACAACCTTGCTCACCACATCCCCACCTCCAACCCAGCTACTGGGGCCTTTAACTTACAGCTACTTTCTACATATTTTTGCTTATTCATATGTGCCTCTGGTTTCCCTTGTAGAATATAAGCTCCCTGAAAGCAAGGACTGTTTCGTGTTTCTTTTGGCTTCTGTCTTTGTACCCCTGAAGCCCAATCACGCGATTGACCCTAGCACCAAGGAGGGAGTAAGTAATAAGTGCTGACTGACATGACTAGTGAAAGGATAGGGGCGAATGGACCATTTTGAAGACGACTAGGTCACGTAGTGTCCAAAAAGATCCGATCTGGAGCCGCGAGGTAAACCACGGACCTCGGGCCGACAACGAAAACCGCGCAGAGCCGGCAGTCCTAGCCGGGATTGGTCCTGACCCATCCCCAAAGCCCCGGGGGTCGTTCGGCTCGGCCTGGCTTGCCGGCCGGCGCTTTGTCCTCCTGCCCACCAGCTCGCCTCACTGTCCGGCGGGCTGGGACGTCCCAACGTACCGACGCTCTGAGGGCAGCTTCACGCATCCAGGCCCCGCCGCATTGTGAAGCCGCACGGTCGGGAGCGTTCCAAGGCCAGCGGAGGCGGCTCCGTTCGCTGCCCCCGCCGCGGCTGCCAGAGGAAGCCCACCCACAGTCGATCCCCCAAAGGAGAAGAAGGCTTTAGAGAGCTAAGGGCCAGGGAGGAGAACCGAACAGCAGATTCTACCCCTGTGACCCGATCACCTCTGCCATACCTGCGTGCTCATTGGCCCTAGCTCGAGATCAATTTCCGCCAATTCTCAGAGTTCTTCTTAGGCTACGACGGTCGTTGGCTGCGGCGGAGAAAGAGTCGTGGCCTTTTAGAGATAAGAGCCAATGGGAAACCAGAAACCCTGGAATGGACCTCGCGCTTCACCGTCCTCCTGGGCTCTGCCTATAGGAGAAATCTCGTGGAATTTGAGTCTTGGAAAGAAAGGACTGGTTTCATCTTTGGAACTACAATTCCCAGAATTCAGTGTGCTTTGAAGGCATGAGAGCATTTGCAGTACTCCCTGTTGAAGCGGCTGGGCAGAAAACTATATTTCCCAGGAAGCAGTTTGTTCGGCCTTGCTAACTTTATTAGAACAAGTACAATACTTACAAGAACCTAAGTATCTTAAAAATGTCATCAAAAGGCGGGTTTTTTGTTTTGTTTTAAAGAAACTATTGCTGAGTGCTGCCTAGATTTACACCATCCTCTATCAAGTGTCCTTTGCTAATTCAGTCATGAATACAACTCCCTCTGGATGAGGGAGCATTTTTCTCTCAAAATTTTTTCCGTCCTTTTATAAAAAATCAAATTTTGAACAATGAAATTTTCTCAATATGAGCAACAATACCCCTGTGCAAAATTTGCCTATTCTGAATATTTAGTATAAATTGATTGTTTTGTGGTCTGTTTCACCTATGGAAATATTCGATGGAAGTAACACTTGAAAGTTGTAAAATGTGTTCTATACCTTATCTCCATTTTAAAGATGAGGAGCCTGAGGCTTACCATCAATTCAACTTAACACTGCCCTCCTATTTTGGATCACTATCCCCTTTATCATATCTCAAATTACACAGGACCAAGGCTCAGTATCAGATCACTCCCACCAACTGCTTCCTTCTTTCCTACAAATGGTTTGCTAAACTGCTGAATGAAGGTGGAAAAAAATCACCCAACCGTTCTGACTAGATCCACTACAAATTTATGTTACATAATCTCAACTTGGACTCTCACTATTGCTAGACAATCCTACTATATACCTTCTTCATCAACTCACTATCTCACTCTCCACAGATGCACTTCTAAATCTTTTCAGACCTCCTCAAATCTCCCATGGCTCTTTCTCCCTCCCTCCCCTCAATTCTTCTCCGTTGAGAACCTTGCCTACTATTTTACAGGAAAAAAAGTGAAGACATATACCATGAGTTCCCTTTTTTCCCCTCTTCTTCATCTTCTATTACCTTCTGCCATTATTTCCTCCTTAATTCCTGTCTCATGTGGTGAGGTGGCTTTACTCCTTACCAAGGCTAACCCCTCTATCTGGTCATCATTCCATCACCTTTCCTCCAACAGATTTCCCCCTTGGTCATCCCTACTCTATCACATATTTTCAATCTCTCCTGGTCTATATACTAACTACAAACATGTCAATGATGCCCCCATCCTAAAAAAAACCCTCATTTGATCCGACCACATGACTAGTAACTACTGTCCTATATCTCTTTTGCACATTGTAGCTGAACTCCACATGTCTACAATAGGAGTCTTCTACTTTCCTCTCACTCTTCTTAACCTCTTATAATCTGATTTCTGAACTCATCATTCCACCAAACTGCTCTCTCCAAAGTTACCAATGATCTCTTAGTTGTCAAGTTCAATGATCTTTTCTCAATTCTAATTCTCCCTGACCTTGCAGCAGCCCTTGATACTGTTGATCACTCTTTTCCTTGATGCTCTCTTCTCTCTATGTTTTGAAGACACCATTCTCTCCTGGTTTTCCTCCTACCCGTGTACTCCTTCACTGTCTCCTTTGTTGGATCTTCTTCTAGATCAAGGCCTTTAACTATGTGTCCCTCAGGGTTCTGTGCTAGGCCTCCTTCTCTTCTCCCTCTATAAAACTTCACTTGGTAATTTCATCAGGTCCCATGGATTTAATCACCATCTCTATGCTTAAGATTCTCAGATCTACCCATTCTGCCCCAGTTTCTGTTGAACTCCCATCTCACATTTCCAACTGCCTTTCAGATATCTCAAAATGAATTTCTGGTAAATATCTTAAACTCAATATCTCCAAAACAGAACTTATTGTCTATTCCCCAATATCCAAACTGTTGCTAAGGCCTATTGATTTTACCTTTGCTGAACTTTATCTCATATACTCCTCCTTCTCTCCTCTGACACTATCTACCACTCTAGTGCCCTCATCACCTTACTGCTGGATTGTTCTAATAGCCTGCTGGTGGATAAGCCTGCCTCAATTCTCTCCCCACTTCAATCCATCATTGATTCAGTCACTAAAGTGATTTTCCTAAAGCACAGGTCTGGTCATGTCATGCCCTCCTCAGTAAACTCCAGTGGTTTCTTATTGCCTCCAGGAGCAAATATAAAATGCTGTGTCTGCCATTCAAAGTCCTTTATAAACTAGAGCCTACCTATCTTTCCAGTCTTTATATACCGAACTCACACATACACTCTTCAATGCAGTAACACTGACTTCCTGGCTCTTCCACAAACAAAACATTCTATTCCTCAGCTCTGGACATTTTCTCTGGCTGTCCCTTATGCCTGGAAAGTTCCTTTTGACTACAGACCTTTCTGGCTTCCTTTGAGTCCCAACTAAAATTCCTCATTCTACAGGAAGCCTTCCCCAATTCTTCTTAATTCCAGCACCTTCCCTCTGTTAATTATTTCCTATTTATCTTGGATATTACTTGCTTTATATATGTTCGTTTACATGTTGTCTCCCCGATTAGAGTGTAAGTTCTTTGAGAGCAAGGATTCTTTTGCCTTGTTTTGTATTCTTAGTGACAGACATGTAGTTAGGCTTAATGAATGTTTATTGTTTGAAAAACTACTTGAATTAAGGGATATGCATTTAATCACCCAAGTGCCAGAAACAGTATTCAAACACAGGTCTGGACTGACTACAAATATTGTTATTTTTCCTCTAATCTTTACCTCTTTTCCTTTCACCGTTCTACTTTTTCAACTAAAGTTATGGAATGGCAAATTTTTCCATAAATATGCTTGTTAGTTAATGTTTCCTTACCCAAGACTGTGCTGAAATTGTTTTATATTCAATCTTTGACAATTCAAATTAATTTTTTAAAGATACAATTATTGATATAATTTGAATGTTTCTAAGAACTGTGTTGTTGTATCTCTCACTTCCTGTAGTAGACTGGAACTTGACCCCTGGAATTAGAAATGTACTTTGATCCCTTGTGTAGTAGCAACCACACTGGTATATCCAGGATGGTTGTTGGCACAGGTTCTTAGATCTGCTTTACTAGGAAAGATAGCTGTTTAAGGGGTCAACAATCTTTTTTTTAATTACATTCACTAGTTCAAGGGAAAAGTCAGCACCCTGAACTTCAGAGAAAATACACATAGAGAAATAAAGATCAATAGACAAGGCTCCCTGACTGCCTGAATCAACTATACACTTTACATACATCCCTGGATCAAGAAAGCCTTTACATCTGAGCAGTTGGGGAGCTCTGAAATACAGCCACTCAGAATCTCAACCAGGGAATCACAAGATCCTTATCATAAGTGAGCCCCCAAAAGTAAAATACCAATTTAGAGCACATATACACTTTTCAGAGCCAGAAGGCATCACAACCCTCCAGATTCAAGTACCCAATTAGAAATTAGCAAAAGGTGTGAAAGTCTTCCCATAAGCAAGCCTCCCCTAAGCAAGCTTCCATTAATTCTATTGATGGGTGGGGAATATCTTAAAATCCCATTAACATTACACCTATCTAAACCAGCAACTCTTAAGCCACCATGACCAGAAACCCAGGAAACCCAGGAAAGAGAGATTAATGGCTCAAAGAGGAAAGGTCAAAAAACATTTTGCATTGTATTTTCCATTTGCTCTTTATATAGTCTGGATCTTCCTAGCTCCATACACAATAATCTTTTACAAGGCCCCAGGAACTAATATGGAGTTGTTGGGTGGGTGGTGTCCTTAAGCCAAGAGCTAAAGTACTCCTGAATTCACACTTCTCCACCCCTCTATTATTATTGTTAAATGAACTGAAATCAGCATTACATGTCCAGTATTAGTTCTTAGCCTGACTGTGTTCTCCAGGTGGCTATTTTCTCCAGGATTTCTCATGTCTTTTCAGGAAATTAATAGGATCTAGGTGAAGTCAAGCTGGACTAATTACTCAATTTCTTTTGTGCCTTGTTTTACCTGTAACAAATTTAAAGAGCATTTGTATTTAGCTTGCTAGCTTGTATTGAATGGTTTCTTCTCCTGAAGACCACAAGGGGGAGTGGTAGTAAATGGGCAAAGAAAACAGATGTCTCCCCAACCTAAGGAGACACAAAATCAGGGGCTTCATTTGTACTGATGATTCAGGCCAAATAGATCTCTAAAGTGTTCAAAGTAAATGATTAAATGTAGAGAACTATAGAAAGGTAAATGGGTCCTTGTCTGCTTAGCCATAAAGTCTCTGGCTCAGGTTACTAAATTATTTTTGCAATACAAATCTTTTAAAGTAAAATACTTCAGTTTGACCTATACCAACTTGAAATCCTACTAAAAAAGAGTTTAGTGTAAACATTTATTGAGCACCCATAGAACAGAATGTTAATTGTAATTTTTCCTCTGCTGTGATTAGAGTCCTAATTTATCTGGTCTACCTTGGGAAAGAAAGAGTGGGTAAATAGCATAAAGATATTGAATTTCTGTCACAAAAGGTAATTAGCAGTTGTGTAAGTACCTGTGTTGACAGCGACCAGTTATGAACTGGTCCTGCAAGCTTTCTCCTTCCAAATGAATGAGCATTAGTGAAGGCGCACAGAGCTACTCTGTCTTACCCCCTCCTTCACCAGTCTGTCTGTCTTCTTTACCCTCCACAGTATATAGCACCCCTTTTATTGGGCATCACTGTAAATTTCCCCTCGTGTGTGCTGCTCTGTAACCAGTATTAGTGTCAAAATATATACCGCTGCCTGCAGAATGTCAGCGGGCACCCCACGGGGGAGAAGAGGATGAATCCCATCAGAATGAAAACTATCCAGAGGGTACAGAAATACAAAGAACCAAGAGACAGTCTACTACATATTCACTACACTCATTACGTATTTAGGTGCTGGCTGTGCAGATCCATAAAATAGCACTCACTAGTCTAGTGACTCAACCTTGGTCCCAGATTATCCGAGCACCTAGTGAAGGTGAATTGAAAACTGGGTCCGCAAGTCTGCTGGAAAGGCTTCTTACCAATATTGGGCGGGGGGAGGGGGAGGCTTGGAATTGCTCTTTCTCAGAATGGCTCCCTCAAGGCCGCCCCTCAAAACAAGAAGCTTCCTAGATTTTATACAAAGAAACAAAAGGCCACACAAAGAGAGACGGCCCACAGAAGCAAACATCAAGAGCGGGGGACGCAGCGCCACATTTCCAGCCCCATGACGCCTCTTGGCCCGCTCCCACACCCAAAACACACACATGCGCAGCCCCGGCCTCAGCTGGGTACCCGCCTGACCCCCTCCTTGGCTCCGCTCTCCACCCTAGGAGCTGCGCGGGACCCGGGACCCGCCCCCTCGCTAACGGAAGGCAGACGATTGGTCGACGGAGGCCAGAGGCGCAACCGGCGTGGGGAGGGGATTGGCTGTCTGCCGGTGACGCCCCTGGGACCTCCCAGCCCGAGTCCGGAGCCGGTGAAGGAGACGCTAGCTGTGGCGGCGGTTCTGGTGAGCTGGAGGAGTTGGGGTGGGAGTCCCGGAGAGGAGGGGGCAGATCATGGAGGGCTGTTTGCCCAGGTTGGGAGGGGGCGGCTTCTGGATTTTGGCACTTCCGGACGGGGGAGTTGACGGGGGGACGGGTGGTCGGAGCGGCGAGACCTGGAAGGCCGGGGCAGCGGAGCCGCAGTTATTGATTCTCTGGGCCCCAGTGGCGGTGGCAGCCCGAGGGCGGGAGGAGAGGAAGCCGGCAGAACCGGCCGGGGGCCCGCGGGAGCGGAGAACAACGCAGGCACGCCTTCTTCCCACTCACGCCCACAACGACACGTCGCCCTTGGGTGGCTTGAAGTCACCCCCGCGCGCACCCTCGGACACCCGCTCCCACGCGCCTCTGTGGCACCCCTTGAGTGGATGGGCTTCCCCCCACTCCCTCCCCGAGGCCGAGAAACCTCCCGGATCCCGAAGGAGCCTCTGCCAGCCCAGGGGAGGCAGCGGTGACGCGCCGGGAAAGCCGAGTCCGCCCCCCTCCCCCCCTCCCCCCCGGCCTTTGGTGTTTTTAACCCGTAGGAAATGTGGGTGTCATTGCCCTGGAGGGTTCCGATGGTCAGTGGGCATTTGTTACGTGGCTGCTGCGTGCCAGGCTCTGGGCCAAGAGGCCCCTGCCCTCGGGAGCGCCCTGTCTAATAGGGAGACCGCCCATGTGTGATATGGGATCAGCGGAGCGAGAGTGCTGGTGTTGGGGGGCATTAAGGAGAAGGGCTGGTTTTATCCAGCTTTGGAGGAACCCAGGAGGGGGAAGATTTCAAACTTAAAAAATCTCTGTGACTCTTGTATAATTGATATTGTTCATCTTCTTAATGGATGGGGGAAGGGCAGGAGAGAGGGAGAGAATTTAGAACTCAAAAATCTTTTTAAAAAATGTAAAATGTCCAACTTTAAAAATACCTGTGATTGCATTGGTATGGAACCTTAATCCAGAGCTAGGTGGCCGTGGGTATTAGAGCTGGGTCTGGAGTTGGGAGGAGAGGGGGAATGGAAGGGAAGAGAGCATTTATTAAGCTCCTGTTATATGTTAGGCACTGTGTGAAGAATTTCAGATATCTCATTTCATCCTATTGATAATCCTTTGTGGTATTTGACTACCGTGACCTCTCATTTTACAGTTGAGGAAATTTAGGCAGAGAGTTAGCATCTGGGGCTGCATTTGAATTCAGATCTTTTTGTCTCCAAACCACCTAACTGGCTCTGAGTTCAACTTCTTCAACTGTAAAATGGGGATCATTTGTGCAGACTGAGTGAGATAATATTTGTAAAGTGTCTGGCACTTATTAAATGCTTATTACTTTCCTCCTGCTCTCTCATTCTATATCTTAATATCTTTTTTGTGTCTTGGACCCCTTTTCACAATAATATTCTTAAATGCATAAAATACATGGGATTTTAAATTAAACCAATCATATTGAAGTACAGTTATCACCAAAAAAAAGTTTTAAACAAGTTCATAGTTCAGAACCCTTGGCCTAGATCTTGAACAGGAAAAAACCCTTTAGGGATACAGCTAGTTTACCCTGACATTTTAAGTGAGATAACAGGGCAAACAGGTAGTAGATAGCAAAACACATAGCAGAGAGACTCCAAATCAGTTCCACAGTACAATCCTTGTTTTCATGAGTTTCCATAACTGAAAAAGAAAATTACCCTGATGGCTATCCCTCTGGAAACTCTAAGGCAGCACCTAGCTAGACTGTCCTCATGAGAAGTACTGGGAATCTAATACTTGAGCCTCTTCAGAGGTCCTTTCCTTGTTGGTGGGGTAAAACCCAGAGCCTTTACCTTATCATTGTGACACATCAGAGTTAGATTTTAGTGGAGAATAATCAATTATCCACACTTTTGAGATTTATTTCACAGTATCCCCTTTATACTCTACTTCTCTTAGCAAAGTGCCCCACTTTCTATTTTCGGTATTTAATATTCTATCTCTAATCCCAGCCTAGCTCCATAATCTCAGCAAGCAGAAATAGCAGATGTCATTCTTCTATATGGTGTAGAAAGACCACTGGACTTAGAATTAAGTCCGAATTTGAATCAGATGAGTGTATATCTCTTATACGTTAAGTAGTCTTGAATTTCCTCCTCTCTGAAATAGTAGTAGTGCTTTTTCCTTGCGTCATAAAGCTCTTGTGGGGAAATTATTTTATAAAACCCTAAGGTACTATAAAATATAATGTACTATTAATCTGAAGTACAGACCACACTATAATGAAACAATAATACTTGGTTTAAGTAAAACAGAAGTAAGGGCCTGTTAAGGGCTTGAGCCACAGAAAAAAGAATCATGAAGTAAAAAGCAACTTAATTTAGTTAATTTGCATATGTTATGTTTTGAAAGCCACATAAAAATGGCTTAATTGTACACTATTAAACTGATCATTTTTAAATGAAGACCCAAGCTGTTTGATAACTATAGCAAACATTTTAAAATATACTTCATTTCTTTATTATGGCTGGTTGAGAAAGAAGAAAAGAATACTGCCCTTTGAAGCAGGGTACCTGAGTTCCAGCCTAGGCTGGCCAAGAACTAGCATGTGACGTTGGACCACACCACTTAAATTCTCAATTTTAGTTTTCTTATAAGTAAGATGGGTATATATTCCCTCTTACACTGTAGAGTTATGAAGATGGAATGAAATACTGTTATTCAAATATCAGGTATCATTAAAGGGGTTAGATAAAGCCAAGATCTTGTTCTGGGGACATGAAATAGAACATTTCAGATTAAGAAAGTTTGTATTAGGGAGTAGAGTGATTAAGCTGGGAAATAAAGTGGTATTTGATTGTCAAAGGATTTGTTGGACAGATTGAGTTTGGACTTTATAAGTGATTGGGGGCTTTGTTTATTGATCAAATATTTTGGGTGAGAGGAGTGTCTCACATTGAAAAAAAAATCATTCCTATTATTGCCTCATTTAGCTCTGTTCATTTGGTGAGTAGTGAGCTTCAGAATGTTATCACTTTTTTCCATTGCCCTTTGAAACTTTTGCAGTTGGGGAAATTTAAGGCTTTTAAACTTTTTTTTTTTTAATCTCTTAAAGCTTTCTGAGTTAATAGCTATACCTACCCTCCCCAGATAATTTTTCTCTGAGCTACTGTGAAGTGAGTAGAACAGTATCCTAAGTAGAACACACCTTGCCTCATTTTCCAAATCTCCTGATCCAGAGATCTATCCAGAATAAATTCAGGCTTAAAACAAAGATAGTTCACTGAAGTTGTTGATGAATTAGTCTTTATGTGGTAGTCACTTCAATATTTATGTTATACTTAAGATCATAGAATTTAGAATTCAAATGGAACTTTACTCTTGTGTTGTGCAACCCTCTCCTTTTGCAAATGAGAAAACTAAAGCCCAGTGAAACTCAGTTTGTCTTCAGAAATCACATAGCAACTTAATGGCCAAAATAAAACTGGAACCTAAGTCTTCTGACTCTTGATTATTTTATTTTTTAAATCCTTTTTTTCAGTTAACATACACATTGTTGAAAATCAGTTCCAATGACATGGATTTACTACAAAAACTTTTTATTTCTATAATATATTTCAAAATATATTTTTGAAAAATACACAATTAAGAAATTAGTTATGTAGTACATGTTTTAATTTTTTTGTGATGATCAATTATTGCAGGGGGGCGGGGGAGGACAACTTAGATTCAGTAAGTGGAGGGGTAGTGTAATAGCTCAAAATCTGCTTCATAGTTGATTATCATTTCCTTAGTGTCATGAGCTACACACACACACACACACACACACACACACACACACACACATTTTAGTACATGTGCAAGCCACTTAACTATTTTAGTTCACTTTTTTTTTTTTTGGAGGGCAATTGGGGTTAAGTAACTTGCCCAAGGTCACATGGCTAGGTTTTTGTTTTGTGTGTGCTGTAAGTGTCTGATGCCAGATCCGAACTCAGGTCCTTCTGACTCCAGGGCTGACTCTCTACTCACTGCGCCACCCAGCCGCCCCCACTTAACTATTTTAACCAGGAATTTGAAATAATTATTTTGTAATCTTTGCCAACAATTCCTATTAGTTTGAGATCTTAATGGACTTTACATAAAAGGAAAAAATGCCCTAAAGAGAAATCCCTAGGATTTTAATTATTAAAATTAATTTAATCTTAACATCTAGAAGTGGAAGTATCCCTAGTTGTACATTAGTACAGTGCTTGTAAGCTTTATGAGAGAGAAAATACAGGTTTTCATTAAGCCTTCTAACCAGTTTCAGTTTGTGGAAAGATGTAGCACAGATCAAGGACTGGTTTTTTTCAGGGGTATTGAGGGGATTAGACTTAATGGTCATCCCTTTAAGTTCTTTCTTAAATTTGTAGTTCTGTGATTTTAAAATCTAGTCAATTAAAATTTACACAGAGGTTGACTCCTGATGAGTGAATGAATCAATTGTAAGATGCCATAATACTGTATAAAAGCTTCCTGTTTATTTCTTTAATCTTGTCATTTATTGTCTCTGAAATATGTTGGGCAGTACTCGTGGGCTCTTAAAACAGGGTGACTTTGTGAAGAGAGTATTGAAAGAATAGTTAACTTGTATTTTTCTCCATCTGTAAATGGGGTATATAACTATCCTATCCAGACATCTTGAGAACAGCAGTAGACCACTTAGGTTGTCCACCTGTCATGCCCCTCTCTTGAAACTTGACCAGCCCATTTATGTATATCATACATTTTCCAGAGGACCTTTTAAAATTCCATTCTTCAAAATTCATATGTTGTAGCCTACTCACACCCACCATAAATTGATTTAAACATGTATTAAGCACTCACTATGTACCAAGCAAAATGGGATTTTTTAATGGGAAGATAGAATATATTTATATTCTCAACATTTTTCTCCAAGTTTTTCCTGCCTTCTTCCAGCTCTATATCTACCCTTCAATCCCAAGATTATTTGGGGAACTGCATAGACTAGCATACTTGTTCAAAAAAAAAAATATCAAAATGAAACTTTTAAAGTTTTCATCCATATGACATTGGGAGAGGGGGAAGAAAATACAACTGAATTCATAGCTCTTTTATATTTTCAGGGGGGAAAAACTATTTTAAGGAAATATCCTGTGATTCTATGAACTCCCTCCACCTTCCACCCCCGTTACTGTTTTAGAGAATTGTAACAAACTCAGTGAGATTTAACTTTGACTTCCCTGGGTTTACACAGCTAGTAAATGTTAAAGTGTACTGTAAACCCTGAATTTTGCACCCAAGTCTTCCATCTTTCATCTCCAAGGCCACCATAAATACCATTCCATGCTATTTCTCAGATAAATTGTCATGGGAGGGAAAATCTGTCTCACTTCTTTTAAAAATGTTAACATTCACCAACACTGTCACATGTTTAGGAGCTAGATAAAGGTAGGAGCAAGACAGCACTATAGTAGGTTTGCACTGTTTCATTAGTCTCTCTATCAAATGAGATGCGAAATGAGTGTGAAAGCACTTTGATTAGTATTAAGGACTATTTTGTTTTCACTTTGACACATTGCCTGTAGGAACACTTAGCTTGTAACACTGATACTATGTAGACCTTTAAGCAAAGGAAGGGGACCCAGTGTGCAATATGGAGGAGAAAATAGACCCTCACATGTATGTTATGAAGCCTTGTACCCCTACTCAGAGAGGTAGTCCTTTTTTAAAAAATAATTTTCCAAATTTTTTATTATTTATTTTAGACATTATTTTAATTTTGAGTTCAAATTTTTCCCTTTTGATCCTTTCCCTACCCATTCAGGAGGTAAGAAATATATCAGTTATACATGCAAAATCATGCAAAACATATTTCCATATTAGCCATGTTGGAGAAAAAAAAGGTGAAAAAAATTATACTACAATTTGTACTCAGAGTTCAGAAGTTCTCTCTGGAGAGCATTTTTCATGATGAGTCCTTCAGAATTGTTGTGGATTATTATCTTGAACAGAATAGCTAAGTCTTTCACAATTGATCATAATACAATATTGCTTTTACTATGTACGATGATCATCTAGTTCTGTTCTTATAAGTCTTCACAGGTTTTTCTGAAACCATCACCTTCATCATTTCTTTAGCGCACAGTAGTATTCCATCACAATCCCATATTACAATTTATTCAGCCATTCCCCAATTGATGGGCATCCCTTCAATTTCCAGTTCTTTGCCGCCACAAAAAAGAAATGCTAAAAATATTTTTGTACATATAAGTCCTTTTATTTAATCTTTTTAGGACACACACCTAGTGGTGATATTGCCGGTCAAGGGATATGCATAGTTTTCATAATCCTTTGGGAATAGCTCCAGATTGTTCTTTAGTGTGGTTGGACCAGTTCACAGCTTCATGAGCAATATATCAGTGTCCCTATTTTTCTATATCCCATCTAGCATTTGTCATTTTCTAGTCTTTTTTTGGAATGGTACAAATAATTGAGTGTCCAGAATGACCTCACTATGTCAAATTCTGGAATATAAATTGCACCATATTGTTGTATGTTAGGTTTTCGTACAGGAGGGAATTAGAGCCAGCAGGTACATTCACATCTCCAAACTTCTATCCAGTTGCACTTTATAAATAGCACATTAATATTCCCCAAACCATGTCCTATTGCTCAACAGTTTCCTTAAGAAAATAAAGCTAGCAATATTTTTTCTTTCTAAAACATTAAATACTCTTTTTTTTTTTGTCTCAGAAACATTTAGAATGAGCAACAGTTTTTGCAGGTGAAAGTTAACTCTTTTTTTGTTTGTTTCACAATTTTCTGGACTTCCTGTTTTGTTAAGATTATTCCATATTTCTGCACCAGAATTTATGGAATATGTAACACGTGTGCACATGCACGTGTGTATGAAGGTACTAATTTGTTTATAGCCCCAAAATGTTCTGTGCCCAGTTAGTTTGGAAAATGCTCCATTAATACACTGATTCTTGTCTTGTTAATTTCGGTGTTCCCTTCTTTAAAGGCAGTGATACTGTTGCTTTTACATAAGATTCAGGGGTGGTAGGGTTGGAAGAAGAGAAATAGTAAATTTATAGTATATTATACTTTGGACTGCCTGTGTGTGCCATTGTGCTAACGTGTTGACGAATACAATAAGATCAGTGTGGGCCTAAACAGCCTTGGAATGGTTGAAAGAGGTGTAAATAGATAGATAGGTAGATAGATAGATGAATGACTCATGAGTTATATTTTTATGTTTCTTATATCACCTAAAATAGCAATGGGCACCTAATATTAAACGAGAGGGAGGGAGGAAGAGAGAGAGAGACTAGTAAGAAATAAACTTTACTGTTAATGGTGGGGCAGGATCATGAATGATATTGACAAACTAAGGAATTTAACACTAAGAGAACCTGGAGTAAAAGAATACCTCAAAGGAGCAACCTATATCACTTGATGAAATCATTTTTTTTTTTAAATCTATGTTAAAGAAAATAGAGATAGGATGAAAATTTTTATTTTAAATAAAATTATAACATTTGTGTCATATGACGGTTCCTGATTTTTTTAGTATAAAAATTATTGTGCTGGTTGAAAGAGATCCATTTAGTTCTTTGAATAAAATGACCTGAAGGTAGGACTTGAGGAAGATTTATGTAGCAGCAATCTGCAGAATGACTTGAGGTGTTGCATAATCTGCATTGCTCTTCCTTCCTGTTCAATTTGAGAAGCATTTATTACTTTATTAAGCTTGCTTTGAATCCAAGTGCCTAGCTGTGTGGCACAAAAACAAAAGTAAAGCAGCTCTTTTCCTCTGGGAGCTTCCATTTTTAGAGGGTTGGGGAGAGAAGTGGACAACAACATATACACCAAATATGTACAGAGGAAAAAGAAATTGTTGGGTGGGAAGGATCATTTATCATCAATGGGAATCAGGAAGGGCCTTATATAGGAGGGGGCATTCGAACTGAACCTAGGGATTCTAAGAGGCAGAAGCGAGAGAGGCTGCCTGTGTACAGGTATGGGGATGAATGAGAATGTTATGAACAGGGAAGTGAGTAAGCCATTTGGGCTAGAAAATAGAATGCATGTGGGAGAGTAAGCTGAAATAAGTCAGGAAATTTATGTTGAAGCCAAATTGCGAAGGACTTAAAATTCCAGAGCAGGCCGGTGATGTGGTCAGACCTGTGCTTTAAGAATATCACTTCAACTGCTGTGTGAAAGATTAGAGAGGGAAGATAGAGCAGAGGCAGAGAGATTAATTAGGAAGCTTTTGCAGAAGGATGGTTGGAAGTGATGAGGATCTGAACTAGATTGGTAACTAAATTTCAAGATCTCTTGTGAAGGTAAAATGCATCAGAAGACAAGCCCAGGAAAGGGTTGTTCCTTAAAAATATAGGCTGGAAACACCATGCAAGAGGAAAAGATGGTGAAAAGTATCAAAGACCAGGGGGTAAGGTCAAAAAGATTGAGAACCAAAAAAAGGTTTTCCAATTTTGCTATTATCAGAAATGTATTTCATTTTATCAGAAATGACATTAAAGACTGTTAAATGCCATTAACCTCTGCCTTGTTACTGTTTCCAAAAGACTCCGAGGCTTTTCTAGCTGACTTCTTCCATTTGAAATTTTTCAAATGTTTTGTCTCCCAGGTTAGAATGTAAGCTCTTTGAAATCAGGTACTGTCTTATTTTTTGTTTTAATCAGTGAATAAACATTTGTTAAAGACCTGTGCTGAATGCTGGGGATACAAAAAGAAGTCAAAACCCCTCCTTTCCCTCAAAGGGTTACAACAGTTACAATCATCCTGTGAGGGAGAAGGCAATACAAACAAATATTTATAAAGCAAACTCTACATAGGACAAATAGGAAATAATTAACAGAGGGAAGGCACTGGTATTAAGAGGGTTTGGGGAAGATGAAATTTTAGTTCCGGACTTAACTTCAAAGTGGTAAGAGAGCAAAATGCCCACAGCCAAAAGATGGGAGTGTTTTGTACCCCGCCCACTACAATCCATCCTCCACTTAGCTTCAAAAGTGATTTTGGCAGCTACTGAATAAATTCAATAATAATGAATGTGAATAAACTTCACTAACTGCACTACATCTTCAGTATCAAATATAAAATCCACTGTTTGGCAAATGAAGCCCTTTAGAACCTGACCCCTTCCTACTTTTCCTGCTCACATTTTCTTCCCTACTTGAACTCTGCAGTCCACAACTTTGGCATACTTGAAGTCTCACTAATACAAAGCTAACCTCCAACTGCATGCCCCCCATGCCTGGAATGCTCTGCTCTCTCATCTCTACTTCCTGGCTTTCCTGTCTTCTTTAAAGACTCAACTGAAACCCAGCCTTGGGCAGGAGGCTTTTCCTCATCCATCCGTGCATACTCCATTTTACTCTTTCCCTCTATTCTTGTATATGTACCTAATTGTTTACATGTTGGCTTCCTCATTATAATGTGAGCTCCTTGAGTACACACAGTGTTTTTGCCTTTCTTTGTATCCCAGGACTTCACACAGTGCCTTATATAGTAAACAAATGCTTGTTGACATATTAGCACAAGAAAATAGAGTTATGAGGTGAGAGGAGAAAAATAAAGAATGAATAAATAAATAATCATAAGAATGTAGTGAGTCCTTGTTATTTGCCCTGGAAAATAGGGGGCTTGAATAATGAGTAGGACATGAATAAGTAGTAAAGACAAGAAGGATAGTGCCTGCTTTATGTCTGGATTCTCCACAGGGCTAAAGAACTAGAACAAAAATAGAGTACATCCCAATTGTGGAGTTCCCAGCCTGCTTAGAGAAGAGGGTACTGGCAGGAACTGCCAGGAAATAAGTTGTATAAAAAACATTGATGTCATGCTTTAAGATTTGCAAAGCACTTTCCTCACAAATAATCCACAGGTTAGATGGTGCACACATTATCTTCGTTTTACAGATCAGGACACAGGTGAGGAGTGAGTTAACGTGTTCACAGACACACAGCTACTAAGTATCTATGATATAATTCAAACTTAGAGTTCATAACTACAAGCCTGGCATTCTAGCCACTGAACCTTGCCGCCAGGAAGAGAAATTTAATCTTGATGTGGTAAACTATCCAAACCCACTTTTTTTTAAAACACTGGAAATGGTATTGAAAGAACATTCTGTTCAATTCAGTATATGTGCTAAATACCTACAAGGTGTCAGGCACTATGGATACAAATAAGTAAAAGAAATATAGTACCTGGGGATCAGCTAGGTGATGCAATGAATAGAGCACCAGCCCTGGAGTCAGGAGGACCTGAGTTCAAATCTGGCCTGAGACACTTGACACACTTACTAGCCTTGTGACCTTGGGCAAGTCACTTAACTCCAATTGCCCTGCCCTCCTCCCTCCAAAAAAAAAAAAAAAGCAACAAACAAACAAAAAGAGAAATTTAGTACCTGCCTTCAAGGTGCTTACAATCTGTAGGGGAAAGCAGCATACAAAAAGAGGCTTAAAGGTAAAGAGGACTGTGGCATCATGATGATGATGAAGTCAAATCCAAGGAGTCCAGCTGGTGGGAAATGGTTGGGTAAACAGAGCATAGGCTGGCAGAAGGGGGGTTTTGGACACAGTGACTCATGAAGATGGTTTTCAGCGCTGTTGAGCTTTATGATCTGCTTCAGTGGAGGTAATATCCACATTAAAGAAATCACAAAACATGAGCAGCAGTGTGCAGGATAGATTGAAGATCTGTGAAATAAGTCTAGCTAACGTTTTATACTAATCCTGGAATGAACTGATAAAAAATGTAGACTAGGGTGGTGGGAAAAGAATAAAGAGGAAGAGTTGCATACAAGAAATATTTCAAAGAAAGAATCACAATATTTAACAACTAGATAAATATAAATGATTTACAAAAAGTATGATTCAAAAACTAATAATGATGAGAGACATTACATGTTCTCATTCATGAGCTGCTTTGTACGTGTTTAATACTGATGTGAGCATGGGTGTGAATTTCATTTATATATATGTATATAGCCTATTCTTTATACAGAGAGGATATGTGTTTATATGTTATTTATTTGTTGTAATTATTATTTATTGTTTTATATACAACATATTTATTATATGTTATAATGGTAGTTGCTTTTCCCCTAGCTGTTGTATATGTCTATTGATCTATTTCACAGATATAAGATTGTCAGTTTGTCTCCATTCCATTATTGAACAAGTCTTACTTAACTACAACTTACTTAACTAACTACTTAACTTAATTACAACTACTATATTCATAGAGAGATAACTTTCCCACAGATTTTAGAACAGAGTTGTGTGTATTATTTGTGAATTCTTCATTTTTTAGGTTTAACTTTTCACATAACACAGACTCACCCATTAAGAAAGAGCATGCCGGGGCGGCTAGGTGGCGCAGTGAGTAGAGCTCCGGCCCTGGAGTCAGAAGGACCTGAGTTCGGATGTGGCCTCAGACACTTAATACACACAAACAAAAACCTAGCCGTGTGGCCTTGGGCAAGTTACTTAACCCCAATTGCCCTCCAAAAAGTTAAAAAAAAAAAAAAAGAAAGAAAGAAAGAGCATGCTACTAAATGTAAGAAAATGTCAGGAAAGAATCAGCTCCTGCTCCCCATAAGTCTGTCAAAGTGCCCAGTACATAAGGACAGATAGATAGCCTTAATTGCAGATAATTTCTCCTTGATCCTCAGATTGGAATCCACAGCACATATATTATATCTGAATCTTCTAATTGGTCATGAGGCCCTGGCAAAGTACAAGGGCTACAATAGCCATGGCACCATTAGATTGTCTTCACAGTTCTTTCATGCTTCTTCTCCCTAGCTAAGTTAATCATAAGTGCTTTGTGAGTAGGAACAGTAGTGCATAGAATGATGATAGGTATGTTTAACTCTGTTGGTATTTAGTTATTTGATTATAAAATCTGTATAATACCTAATTGTATTAATGTCATAATTCCCCCCCTCCTTTAGTCCCATGTAAATGCCTCCAGAGCAAGAGACTGCTTCTTTTTCTTTTATCCCTAGTACCTCAGATTGAGTAAATGTTTAATAAATGTTTCTCAAAATATATTAGAGCTGGAACTTTAAAAACCAACCTTCTTATTTTAAATTGCTTTCCTAAAGTGTCCCAGCAAATTAGTGGCAAAACTAAGACTAGAACCAATTGCTATCTTGGAGTCCTGTGTTCCTGCCACTATACTATGCTGATTGATAATGTTAATTGAAAGTATGCCAATCTAAATGCTTCTCTTTTTAAATTTCAGTTTGATTATGGACCATGTGCTGATATGTGTGCTTGAAATGTTGAAAATAACAATTTGTGAAGACTTTGCCATCTAGATGCTTAACTGGATTAAACGCCTAATTAGGATGGTTTGTGAACAAGTTGGAATAAGCATGGAATCAGTGAGTATCCAAAATTGATTTTATAAAGCAGTGGTAAAATATGTCTACAAAACGTACTGGTTCCAAATGTTAAAAAAAATCACAAAAGGCAACTTTCTTATAACAGTCTTGCATGTACCAGGAGTATACTTTCTTTTTTAAATTTATATATCAGACTTATAATGTGAATCAGAAAACTTAAGAGCTGAAAAAGACCCCAAAATCTAGACCATTTACCAATTTTAAGAAAATTTAATTTTGGTGGTTGTTGTTGTTTTTTTTTTTACAGTTCCAAATTCTTTCTCCCCCTACCCATTGAGAAAAGAAGAAAAACCGCCTATTACAAATATGTAGAATATGGTTTTTAAGTGAAAGGAAAATAATTTTAATTTGATACTGTAATTTCATTTAGTGCCAATATATGAATGATATTGGTCTATGTTGTATACAAAAATTTAATAAAGTTTCTAATCTATGAAGAATTTAGGGTTTTTTAAGAAGACAGTGGAGCAGCTAGATGGCTCTGTGGATGGATTGCTAGACCTGGAGTCAGAAAGACTGATCTTTCTGAGTTCAAATCTAGTTTCACACTAACTGTGTGATTCTGGGCAAGTCACTTACCTCTGTTTGCCTTAGTTTCCTCATCTAGGAAATGAGCTGGAGAAGGAAATGGCAAACCGCTCCAGTATCTTTACCAAGAAAACCCCAAAATGGGGTCATGAAGAATTGTATAGGATTGAACAACAATAATAAGATAATAATGTTTTAGATTTTTAAAAAATAGGTGTTTTGGGTAGATTAAAGGTAAAAGTGGTAGAATACATTATTCTTCCAGCTACATTAGAAGAAAGTTGTGGGAGAGAAGGACTTGAAATGAAGATGATAAGTACAACAAGTTAAGGCATGTTGTTTACACAACACAAAAAGGGGAATGAGTAAAAGGAAAGGAAGTTGGATTGTAAGGTGTTTACGGAGTACTAACCATGAGTAGGGAATATCAGTTAATGTCAGTATGCAATTTACCATAGCAGTTTTCCAAGAGTTCCTAGCAAGAAAGACTAGGACTGATGATCTTACTTCCAGTAGGTAGAGAGTAGAGATTTTTCAGTGACCTGAATTGAATGTGAGATGTTTGTATTTCTTCATGGCCAAGTGACAAAATTTGTTCAGAGCACAAGTTTATTTCTAATACAAACATAAGGTAAAGAGCCTTAAGGGTGACCTCTTCGTTATGTGTCATTAGGGACAATGAAGTGTTTCTGTGTGTGTGTGTGTGTGTGTGTGTGTGTGTGTGTGTGTGTGTGTGTGTGTGTGTGTGTGTGTACGTACATAGATTACATATTAAAGAGGGGAGTGAGAATGAGGGGGAAGAGAGAGAAACTTCAGTGTGAAAACTAAGGAGAGAAAGGATTTGAAGAGACACTCTTGACTTTTGTCAGAGGTTGGAAGGGCACAGCAACAATTCCAAACCTTTATATTCCCTTTCAGATGTCCCATGGTCCCATCCTCCTCCCACACTTTCCATGTAGAGCCTTAGTCTCCAAATTGTAGCTTTCTATCCAGTGACGATGGCTTCCTTGCTGTTCCACAAATAAGGTGCTTCAGATCTTGGCCCTGTACATTTTCTCTGGCCGTCCCCCATGCCTGGAACATTCTCCCTCTTCATCTCTGCTTACTTGTTTCTCTGGCTTCTTTGTAAGACCCAGTCAAAATCCCATCTTCGACAATCCCATCTTTCCTAACCCCTCTTAATTCTAGTGCCTTCTCTTAATTATCTCCTGTTTATCAAACAGTTATGTAGCTTGTTTGTACATATTTGTTTGCTTGTCTCACCCATTTGATTATGAGCTCCTTGAAGGCAGGGGCTGTCTTTTGTCTCTTTTTGTATTCCTGGTGCCTGGCAGGTAGTAGGCATTTAATCATTGTTCATTGACTACCTAATTGATGTGTTGGGGTTTTTAAAGCCTTTTTTTTTTTAATTAAAAAGATTGTGACTATCAGGGTAGGGGAACAGAAGGAATAAATAAGGAAATTAAGGTGATATAAAAACAAAAGCTAGCAGTAATTTTTAAAAGTTCCTTCCCCAGTCATAGCTGTGAAAGGTACCACCTCCTGTTTTCCTTTTTATGACGAGATCTTTAAAATTTAGATGACACACTGTTTGGAAATCAATAAAGCTATTTGTTTTGACTTTTTTGGGTAACATTTTCCTTCTCATAGTCTGAAATCTTCCTGGATAGTTCCTGGACTTAAAAACTACAGGTTCCCGTTGCTGAATAGTTTGCCATCAGTTAAGGTCATATGAATATAAATTTATGCTGAAAAGGATAAGAGGCCATCTAGATAGATAGTCCAGTCTACTTTTACACATGTGAGGAAACTGAGGCACACACAGTTAAATTACTTGCTTTGAGGTCACACAGCTGTAGTGACAGAAGTGAGATTTGAACTTAGTTTCTTAGTATTTTTCCCACTCTACCACACTACTGTCTTCCCAATACTCTATATCTGATACATTGAACTTAGTCTTACTATAGTAAGCTCTTCAAGGACAAAGACTATGTCTTCTACCTTTATATTTTCTCTCTGTCAGAAAGTTAAGAGGGGCAGCATGATGCACACAGTCAGAGAATGTCAGTTCTAGTTCTGGCTCCATTATGTATTGGGTAAAGCATTAAACTTAGAGTCAGGAAGACTCAGACACATGCTGGCAGTGTGGCCCTGGGCGTGTTTCTCAACCTCTCTCAGTTTCACTTTCTTCATTTACAAAATCACAGGACTGTTGTGATTATCAAGTGAAGTAACACATATAAAGTGCTTTGTAAATCTTAAGGCACTATGTTAATGTTTATCATCATCATCACTACTACTACTATTACTGTAGCTACTACTACTGCTGCTACCGTCACTGTTACTATTGCTGCTACTACTACTTCTGGTACTTCTACTCCTTGATTCCACCACTTCTGCTTCCTCCTCCCCCCAGGCTTCAGTTTCTGCGTTTGTAAAATGAAGGAATTGTACTAGATCATTTCAGAGGCGCCTTCTAGTTCTACATTTATAATCCTAAATTGATAATCACTTACTTTTTGTCATTTCTATCACCTTCCCTTCATATTTTTTCTTCTTCATTCTTTTCCTCTCTAATGAAGAATCCCATGTATGTTTTTATATTACCTTATTTTCTGTATGAGGAAGCAAGTATTGTGGAACTGATGGGTTGCTGTTCTCTTGCTTGTGGTGGACAGGCAATATTTAATCTGTGTGGAAAGAGAATATAAATTTAGATTTTTCTATTTTCTCATCATTTTAAGGAATGAACTTTTTTGCTTCCTGTGTTCTGTAGTAGGAACATGTGTATGACTAAGAATTTCAGATGAGAAAGAAAACAAACAAGAAAAAAATCTGTCCTTTGCTTAGGGATTTTCATGAGAATCCTAGGGAGTTCCACTGTCCTGGTTTTTTTTTTAATGTACAACTTAATTTTCCTTTTCTTCCCCCCTTCACACCCATAGTCTAAAAAAACCAAGAGCTTATTTTTTTCTAGCTTGTCTTTAAAACAATCCATTCACTTAAAGTGTTCATTGGGATTGAATTTACAGTTGGTATTTCCTACTAAATATTGTCTATCAGATTATTACATGAATTTGAATAAGTTAATGTAGAACAACTTTAAAAATAGAAAATAAAGTAGAAATATGGCAGCATTTAATTATAATTCCCTTTACTATTACATGAAGCTGGGAAATGTAGCCAGCACGGCTCAGACAGATGACAGCTTCAGACTCAAGCCTCACACTTCAACACCTCTACTGTACCATTTCACAATGTTAAAATAGAACAAACTGCTTTCCTAATGTCACCAGATTCCCCCCATTTTGCTGTCATCACATTCAAACACTGTTGCTAAATGTTATGGACTGTCACAACTAGATACATATACACACATGCACACTGTCTCTCTACCTCTCAAATCCTTTCCCAGAATTTCTCTTAACATTAATATAGCTGTAGTTACATCCCTGTGTGTGCATGTGATTTTTAATATATGCATATGTACTGTGTGTATAACAAGTGGATAAAACCAAGAATAATTTTACTGTTTAGAAAAAATTTTGAAAGGGATCCACTTTAGAGATTGGGCAATATAGGATCAATATCAAGAAGCTTTTCCCTCTGCCTCTTTTCTGATCGCTGTCTGGGTATATCCAAATAACAATATGTCTTTAATTGCTTCAAAATAGAGGAAATCATTTTCTACACATCTACATTTACAAGGCACAGTTGAGCCAGAAGTAGAGGGAAAGAGACCCACTTGGGTCAAACAGCCTCCCAGTGTACAGATGGTGACTTTTCAGTACCATCTGTTCCCTATTCCTTTATAGCTATTTGCATTTTTTTCTCATGAGGGCTGAACAGAGAAAATAAAGGAAGACCTAATTCTGTGACTCCTGGAGGTTAGCTGCTCTTTTTCTCCACTTATCTTTTTCATACTATAACAGAAGCAACTATTTCGTCCTCTTCCCCAGAGGCCCCAGTGAGCAGACTGCATGGACCTTTGCCTCCTGTTTCTTTATACAGTGCAAGGTGCCATGCAGAGTACAGGTAACAAAAACAGAAGAATACTGTTGTCATTTAAAAAAAGTAATCAAATACAACCATCACCTTCTGTGTTGTTCAGGCATGGTTTGTTTTTTGGGTTTTTTTTTTAACTCCAGCTTCCTGTTTTCTGTAAAAGTGTTGGTCTTGTTTTGTTTTTCTATGAAACAGTTAAGAAGATAGTAATGTAGCAAACTTAGGAATCTTTACCTGCGTGTTTACTATTCAAGCCATAGGACCATAAGCTGGAAACGGTATTGGCAAGTCTTTTACTCCTCTTGTTGAGCTTTCTCTTTTTTCATTGCTTCCATTCTAGAGCTACTCTTATTGATAAGAAAGTTGAATTTCTTTTGAATATTGTCTTTTTTTCCATGCTTTATTACTAGTATGATGATCAAATTATATTTTGTTTTAACTAAATCCATTTCTTATGTCATAGTATTATTTGAACTATGGCTTACTATTAGAATTACAGGGAAAAAATTAAGAAGGCAGGGTTTTAATAACTAAAGCTTGCCATTTTTTGCCCTAATTTATGATTCTGTTTTTAAAAGATCAAGACTAAGGAAACCCATTGAAAAATGTTGAAGGTAAAGATTTGTTTAAATATTATCTGTTAAGTCTCTGCCCATTGCATGCCCATTCATTTTTTTTTCTTGGCTTGGCAATTGCTTTGTTTTATTTATCCATTAATAAAACTCTGTGTTGCCTCACACTTTCCATTTTGTCAGATGTCCTTCCTCTCCCATATAACCTACTTCTGTTCAAGGATATATTCAAATGGTAGTCCTCTCTGTTAGGTGGGAGTTTTGTCATCTAAATTTCAGATCTGATTCTTAACTCTCCTAATCCATTTTTTTTCCTGGCCTTTACCTACTCAGAAATCAGGGAGACCATGAACATGCTAAACATGGGAATCATATAGAATCCCTGAAGAGAGACAAATGCTATTCCTGCCCTGTATTCTCCCAAATTGTGTTTGGCTTTGGCCCAACTCTCCGAGTTCAAGGTCAGCATAGTTAGCGTGGAGTTTGAATTAAAACTAAGTTCTCCTTCATCTGAAGCACTACAGAAATATTAGCTTAGGGTCAGCCTGATTTGTGATCATGTATGCCCAAGGGGCTGGCTCCAGAACCATCCATGGCATTGCATTCCTCATCATACTCCGAGCAACAGTAAGGTAGATTCAGAGTAGAGTCTTATATTTGGAACCATAAAGGGACTCAAAGGTTGAGCCTAAAACCTTATTTTGTAAATGAGGAAAGGGAGGCCAAAGAAGCATAACTGACAGAGCCAAAATTCAAAACCAAGCCCTCTGACTCTTAAGTTAGGGCTTTCTGCACTCGATATTGGTGTACCCCTAGCCTATGGGCTACCTGGAAAGAGCAGAGTCTATTTAATTACAAGATTTCTATAAATAGAGTGTAGTCAAAAATGTCACAGATATTAATGTATAGTAAGAAGTATAATTCAGTTCTGTATCACTTCCATTCTTTTCTTTAGGATTTACTTTTAATGGCTCATTTCTCCTTATTAATTATCCTGGTCTTCCTACTAAATCTCATCCATCTTTTCTTTCAAATAAAGGATTCATGCAATCACATTTATCCTTTTAATGAAAGACCAATATACTTAAGAAAATGCTTTGTCAGGCTTCATAGAGGATCCAGTGTGCATCCACTAATCTCCATACATGCCTGGTATTGTATTCTTTTGTTAAGTTTTGCTTTTTTTGTTTTGTATGCCATACATTAATAATTGTAGTTGATACTGCAGTGTTTTATGGTTTGCAAAGCATTCTGTGTCCATTCTTATTTGATATAAAAAAAAATCTGTTATTCAAATCCCAACACATTTGTGTTATGACTAGATCTTATGCTTTGAGACTGAATCTTTAAATTTTCCAAAATGAAAGAGTTAACCTAAGAAGCCCCTTTGGTAGAAAGCAGTGGGGGGAAATTTTCATACTCTGTATGTAGACACTGTGATATAATAATAAACATAACATCAAATTAATTATTAGTTTCAATATATTACCCATTCCACATGCTCTTTCCAATAACCTTTATTGCATTATTAGTAGCTTAAGCTATGTGCTCTAAATTTTTAATAGGGAAACACTTGAGCTATTCCCCCCAAATGTGGAGCATTCTGCTTATTATAGTGTGCCATCTAATTATATGGCACAGTCAGTGTTTTATAATTGACTGATTCACTCTGTATTAACAGTGTTATAATGATTGTCATTAAATATTTGTGTTTTCTACTTTCTCAGGTACTCTGGTCAGGCAAACCATATGGTTCATCTCGAAGTATAGTAAGGAAGATCGGTACTAATTTATCTCTGATTCAGTGTCCAAGAGTTCAGTTTCAGGTACTTTTTCCATGTTTTAAAATTCATTCATTTATATATGTACTATATAAATCGTTGGGGCATTTTTAAGGGGCCATCAGACTTTTGTATTTTGCTAGCTATAATTAGTTTACTAGTAACAAAATAAGGACTGGGAATGCTCAATAACCTCTTCTGTCATAAGTCTGATTTTTTTTCTTAAACTGAGTCATGTACTTGGATGCACTTTTATTTTTCACTATTGGCAGTGTAATATTGCTCTTCGCTAAGAATTGCATGGTCTTGTGTTTTGGAAATAAAGACCCTGTAGATTTTGTTGTAAACCAGCTCGCACTAAGGTGGCAATCAGTCATTCAATGAGCATTAGTATTTAGGTGCCTTTTGGCAGAAACTCACCTTAAGAATATGTGCATGGATCCTTAGAAGCATATTACTAAACGAAAAGCTCCTTAACCCCAAGTAACCATCAGATATTCTCTATGATAGTGCAGGGACAGGATGCCTCCAGTATCACTATTGCTTTATGTTGCTACTAGAGTTACTTCCTCTGCAAAGAGGGCTTCTCTTTGAACTCCCCAGTGTTCTTTTGATACTGTAGGTCACTGTTAGAGCCCTGCAGTGAAGACAGAATCACACTGGTGGTAGTAGTAGCACAGGGAAGGAAAGTTTTAACTTGCTATCAAGAAATGAGCAAAAGGTCCTCACTGATGCCAAAAACCACTTAGAGCAATGAGAAATCTTTCTTCCTCTGTTTTTCTTTGAACCAGTTTGAAATTGACCAATGGATATGTACGTGTGTTTACAGTTAGAAGATCTTCCTTTCCAACTGCAACGGAACTATTTCTAAAGTGATGAAGTCCAGAGGTGGCACATCTGCTATGCAGTCAAGCTGCTATTTGGGACTCTTCTTTGAAAGTTTGTGGTTCCTTGGAGTGTTCTGGCAGTGAAGCCCTAAATAAGTTGGGATCCCTGTTTGCACGGGGCTTAGGGATCCCACTAAATGTCTCTGAGTGCCTTGTCAAGTAACAACTCTTTTTTTGCATAGAAATACGTCGTTGATTTCTCTGGCTTAGGAATTTTGAACAGTCCTACTGATACTATATAGCCATGTTTTTGTTCTTCGCAGATTTAAAACAGACACCATTATGACAAAGACTTTTTCAGTTCAAGTTCATATTTAAAGCTGAATTTCTCGCATACCAGTTTCATGTCATAGGTGGCATTTTGTTTAGATATTTTGGAAAGTAGAAGAAAGACAGTTCTTCTCATCCAAGAAACTCCTACTGCTTTAGATAATAGCTGCTAACTGCCCCTGAGTTAGGTGAGAATCACAGCTGTTAGCACTGTTCATATGAAGGAATGGAAATAGGCAATTTAAAAATGTCCAGTTATATGGTTGAACCAGAAAGACAGTAATACAAGTTATTTAATTGTTAATTCTAAGAAAACTGCACACTGTAGTAATCATAGTTAGTTCTCTAAACAGGGTTGTCTTAGACTTTAGATAAGCCTCAGAGTTGACAGATCAGAGCTTTGAAGGCATATGGACCAAAAAAAATCTGAATAGGAATATACAATTTTGGTAGATGGTTTGCTTTTGGGTTCAAATCAGAACTTGAGGGTTTATGTAGATACACTTTGTGCAGAATATTCTTAGTAATTTTTTTAAAATGTCCTTGATCATCTGCAGAATATTTTTGTTTTAATCAGTTCAGACCATTTTTTTCTTTTCATGCCAAGTTACTAGGTCAGAAGAGCTTTTGAAGAAAAATATAATTAATGTAAGATTGACTATTTACAAGCTCTTCTTTTTTCTTATAAAAATTAAGAATTGCAACAAATGTACCTTATGAACAATATTTTAGTAATTCAGTTTCCTTTTAAACAATATTTTAGTAATTCAGTTCATTTTGACGTAAGTGACCAACCTGTTAACTTTATTAAAACATAGCATTCTTTTAGGCACTAAAAAGAGGGCAAAGGCTTAGCTCTTCTCTTGCTGTCTCCAGAATCTGATCCTAATCACTCAACAAGTTTAGGGATTTAAATTGAACCTATTAAGGTTGTTGTTTTTTTTCACTGAGATACAGAATGACATACTTTTGTTCATGTAATAGTTGGTAACAAATGAAAGTGTCTTGAGATAGCACTTAATTGTAACCTGAATCTGCTCTGATAATGGCCTTGTCTGACTCAATAATGGCCAAAGAAAAGCTTCTTTAGAAAGTCCCTATTTTGCCATATTTTATTTGTAGTTGAGAATTAAGAATGTCTATGAAGTTTTAGAGCTAGAAAGGACCCTAATTAGAGCTCATCTAGTACAACCTGCTCATTTTATAGATGAGCAGCCTTAGCCTCAGGGAGGTGAATCAATCAAAAACCTTGATCATGTTATCTGAAACTAAGGGCAGTTGCACAAGCCCAGTGGCTATTTCTGAAATACGGTATGTTAAATACAAACATTATCTTTCCTCAAGGATTCAGTGGAAGACATTTATTTGTAAAAAGTATATTTTAATTTAGTCTTTTGAGACTGAGTTATCTGAATTGGTAGTAGGTCTTTGAGGGCTCCATACTTTTCTTTTTAATTTTAGGCAAACAAGAGTCTGAGGCTGTATTTGAACTCAGGGCCTCCCGACTCCAGGGCCAATACTCTATCCATTGTATCAGGGAGCTGTCCCTATCTGCAGACTGATAAGAATTATAGTCAAGAAAAATTAATTTACTCAATTCAAAGACATATACTAATCAATTCTCCTATGTGCAAAACACTATATTAGGTACAAAATATAAATTTGATATGTACGGTCCCTGCTCTCATTGGGATTTAGAGGAGTATGGATACGAGTAGTTAAGACAATTTAATACCTTTTGTAATCATCAGACTGGTTTCTTTAAAAAGTAAAGTAGAGATTTTGCCTTATTTCAGCTGTTTTATCCCACATATGTTTCTGAGTAGATTTTGTGTTTCTTCAGATTTATAGTATCATTGTCACCATGTTCAGGAAGAAAAATATGTTGGAGATATTCCTTTAAACCTATTTAAAGAGCCTGCTTGAAATCCTCCAGGCCTTTATAAAGTAGAATGCAGTGTTTTGAAGCGAATCAGCTTAGAGTTTACCACAATTCAGTTCCTGTCTCCAGCATGTTTATACATTTAATATAATGCATCTCTAAATTCTTAGTCTCCTTGTTCTAGCTTTAACTTAGTGATCTCAAAAAAATGGAGAGATTTGTACTTTTATACATAACCATTATAGCTGGCATATATATGTATGTATATATATACATATATATGTAATTTAAGGTTTGCAGAGTGCTTTGCAGAGGTCATCTCCTTTGAGCCTCATATACAACAGCCCTGTGAATCAGATGTTATTACAAGTATTCTGTTTTATAGATGAGGAGTCTGAGGTTGAGGGGTAGAAAACTTGACCATGGTCACAGGGCCATTAAAGTGGAAGAGGCAACAACATTGAAACCTACTTTTGCCCAAATCCAACACCTTCCACAGTGGTTTGACTGAGTTTCTTCATATCATTGAAAAAAATACACCTTTACTATTTTCCTTCTTTTAAAATAGTGTAGAAAAGATCACTAACATTAAATTTAAAAAATTCTCTTTGGATTTTTGTTAGGAAAATATATTTAGGCACATAGCATTTTAAAAACTAGTATTCATTTATTCATTGATTTTTGAAGGCTAGTTTTCAGTTAACCTGTTTGTTCCTTTGAAAAGGTGGTTTTTGTCTTAGGTCTTTTGTGGAATGGCATTGCCATCTATTGACAGTTGTGAAAATAGCCACTAACTCAAGAATAAACTTGGCTTAATTTTTGTTCCTGTAGTACAAAATAGTCTAATATCAGTCTCAAATTATGTAGGGGAAAAAACCACAAGAGAAACTCAGTAGACATTTTTATGGTTATGAAGTAGAAAAAATAGTAAGCTGAAGGTTGTATTATATAAATCCACCCTGACTGCTTGCCCTCAGATCAAGACCACTTGTATAACTGGAAAAACTTAACTGCATATTTCTTTCCCAACTTTCCCACTCTAATTATTCCTTTGCCTAACTTGAGGATTAAAGTAGCTATGTGAGTGAAATGGTCACCTAGAAAGACTGTCTTGAATATTTGCTAGCATTACCCCAGGACTAAACCTACAAGAGAAGTCCCAAGCTTCATAGGGCTTTCTTTGTCTTTCCCATCTATCTGATGGGAGTATTTGAAATATAAGATATAACAAGGGGCACAGAACGTATACCAATGTTCATATAACAGTAATTTCCTGGGCCCTTTTTCTTATGTATTACTTTTCTTGAAGACAAAGAAAATGCTAATGTAATTTCTCATCACTTCCATTTTACAGAATCATAAGAGTATTCAAATAGGGATTCTAAAATAATTTAACCCAATTTTTCTTTTACTGTTAGTGAAATTGAGATTCATAGAAGTTGTAAATTCCTGAGGGACACACTGAGTTAGTGGCAGAGTTAAGAGTAGAACTTGGGTTTTCCAACTCACAGTACTCCTTCACATATATGATCCATATATAAAAGCAAATTTCATAGGATTACAATATGAATTTACAATATGTCTTTCTTACAACAAAAATGGCATGTATAGAAAGTAAGAATTGTTAGCTTTTTAAATAAAAAGCTAAAAGCCAATTGATTCACTGTTGTATTTTCTATTTGACTAATAACTATTGCAGCAGTACTGGTAAAGTATAAAGTAGAAATATTGTAATTATCAATTAATAGACTTATTAAGGGCCTGTTTCCTGTGCTAGTTTAAGTGAAAGTGTGAAAGATTATTTACAACCATAAAAAATTCTAGCTAAACTCTGCAAAGGTACTATAAAAATTTTACAATTTTTTTATTTTACAAACCAGAAATTAAATAGCCTAATGTAGTGTGTTAAAAATGAGACTCACATGACCAAGTTGGATGCTCTAAAATTCCCTATTCTTTGTCTCAGTTCATATAGTCTTTTTCTATTTTGTTTTTCCCGTTACCAATATTTTTCAGTCATTCAGTTTACTTAGTCTAATTTAAAATTAACCAAATAATTAAAATTAAATTAAAAATGGCCTCAATTTAAAATAATGTAAATCTTTTTATCTATTATTTAGTCTTTTGTCAAATATTCTTTTAGCAAATGTGTTAATTTATATGAAGTGTATATTGGGATACTTTGTGATAATTTTATTCTTATCAAGTGGTGATTTTCATAATGATGTTGAATACTAATTTTAATTTTGTCTTCTATATTAAACTCTTGAAATTTTTCTATTTCTTTCTCTTTACTATTTTTCCTTCTTTTTTCTTTTCTGCTAGCGTTAGTAGGAAAGGACCATGCTGTGAAACTTCAGTAAGTCAGCCTTGTCTACCTCAAAATTCTTATCAGCTATTGGTGCATGTTCATGCTGATATCTAAATCATGCTACAGATAACTGTAAAACTTGACAACTAATACATGCTGCAAACTCAACCTTTAACATGAACTTTTTATAAATGAATTATCCTTTAGGTATTACGTTAGCTATTTTGTTTCCCACAAAGTGTCCGTAAGTATCAGACACTTTCCATTCTGAATGTTTTGTTGCCTTCTGTCTGTATTGAAGATCTTTGGAATTACTGTTTGAATTTACATTATCTTTTGAGTGAGTTTTTAATATCTTTGGGGCAATAAAACCTAAGTGAGATTTTTGGTTTTTGTTGTGGTTGTTTTGTTTTTTTTTTTAAGTGCCACTAGACGACATTTGTCGGAATCCTTTAAGTTCCCGGTACAATAGTACTTTTAAAGTAGCATAGTGTTACTTTTCAAGGACAGGATATGTAGATCTGAGCATGTAAATTTAAGTAGTAATGAGTAGAGATCCCTTTCATTTATTTTGGGACCAGATTTTTTATAATAGCTTATTGACCACTGATTGTGGGCATCACCTGGTACCATGACAATAGGTAAATTAATGTTTCAGTATTAAGGAACATAAGTATAGGAATTTGCATGACTTAAGCAAGTGTGCCATGCAAAGGGTAGTATTTCATACTTATATAAAGAAATAAAATAGACAAGAAAATATATGTGAAACAAGGTAGGTTATGCCCTTAGAGAATATTTTGAGAAAGTAATTATGTTCCTTGATCCTTGATTTCCAAAAGACATCCAAGATAGATTTAATTTATCCATGGGAACATGAGCCAAATCAACCTTTGGGGAATGAATCGGGCTTTATATAGTGCTTGTATATATGTTCTTTGAAAGTCATTTCTTTGATATTGTCTTTCTCCTTTTACAAACAAAAGTTCATGAAGAGACATACTTAAAATTTTTAGATCATAACAAGAAATAAAAAAGACATAGATTTTTAAAACATGCCTCTTTTACAGAAGCAATTTTATTATAATGTTTCTTTAAAGTGATTTTTGTGAAAATTGTATCCAGAAGATCAGATTTGGGTTTTGATACATTCAAAAGATATATTGAGGTCTACAGATTAGAAAGCCCATTAATATGTTGTCTTTTAAATATCAACATCCAGAGAAGTCCCTGGGGCTTGCAATTCATATAGTAAAGGAGTCCTAACCCAGAATCTTCGGATACAGGGAATATAGCCCACTGCCAGTTAATGTAGGACCCTCCTTTTACCAGTATAGAATTAATTCAATATTTTAATGTATCTATGATTTCATTAATGTACATATTTCCCCAACTATGCAAAGTAATGCTTTCTCATCCTGTGTACTTCTGAATCCTTCCATCAGTCCTCCACAGGGGACCCTCTAAGTTGGAGGAGTGCCTTCGTTTAGGTCTCTTGTTTTTGTTTGTTTGTTTTTGTTTTGTTTTGGTTTTTTGTTTTGTTTTGTTTTTTGCTTTTTGGAGGGCATTTAGGGTTAAGCAACTTGCCCAAGGTCACACGGCTAGGTTTTTGTTTGTGTGTATTAAGTGTCTGAGGCTGGATCTGAACTCAGGTCCTTCTGACTCCAGGGCCGACGCTCTCCTCACTGCACCACCTAGGTGTCCTAGGTCTCTTGTTGTTATCAGGACGCCAAATTATGCTTACCATCTGTTAACCTTTGGTCTTGCTATGTGACTTTCCCATGGATAATTACAGTGTTACTTAGAAACTTCTCAGGCCTCACAAAATTATGCACTTATACTCAACTTCTTAAGGGTTGATGACTCTGCTCTGTGAGGGAAGAATAGTAGAAGTCTTCTTTTTTCTTTCTTCACAAGATGTTATTGTAGGCCACAATATAGATTCCTTGTGCTATAAATTCACAAAGGAAAACCTGCCAAATAGTGAGATAGTATTCACATCTGCTTTACTTTTTTTTTGCTTTTTTTTGGAGGGCAGTTGGGGTTAAGTAACTTGCCCAAGGTCACACAGCTAGGTTTTTGTTTGTGTGTGTTAAGTGTCTGAGGCCAGATCCGAACTCAGGTCCTTCTGACTCCAGGGCCGGCACTCTACTCACTGCGCCACCTAGCCGCCCCCAGCTTTACTTTTTAAAAACTCTAAATATTCTAAAATCTTTTCATTTGTGCATCATCTTAATTTTAGTGCCACTTACTGTAATTTGTCTAGATATCCCTCTGACCTGTTATATACTTAGTTTGTAAGCAAAAATAACATCTTTCTCTCATTTGTCTATCTGAGAAAGTAAAGATGTATTGTCATGTTTAAGTTATTAGTATATATTAGATATAAAGAGGTGTTGTATGTGTGTGTGAGAAACACTGAGAGAGATCACACCTCAGGAGAACAGGAAACAGGGTAGTCTTCAAAATCATACTACACAAGGATCAGCTGAAACAGCAAGGGATGTTTACCCTGGAGAAAAGAAAGTTTGGCAGGGACATGATACCTATAATGTAGAAAAGAGGATAGTCGACTTGTTCTGCTCTATCACAGAAAACAGAAGGAAGAACAGTGGTAGAAGTTTGTAAAAGAGTCAAATTTAGGTTTGATCTAGGGAGAAACTTAATAACAATTTGAATTCTCAGTTGGAATGGACTGCCTGGTGGAGGCCTTCTCGAGCTCTGAGATTCTGTTGGGCACTTTGTTACAAATACTGTATTATTACAATTCCAATTTTTCATGCCCTCTTACATTGTTGAAACTATTTAAAAGTTATATGACTCAGGCCATGTCTTGTAACATCTCAGTGCCCTCAGACAACCCTCTAAGACTGATAAGTTTCAAAAACAATGCCAGCCTACATTGGTAAAGGGAGTATTTTTCACTGGAAGTTCCCCATGTCAGTTAAATCACAGGTCTGATCCCTATCTCCTTTGGTGATTACTTCAAGAATCTGATTTTGTAGGGGCAGCTAGGTGGTACAGTGAATAGAGCACCGGCTCTAGAGTCAGGAGGACCTGAGTTCAAATCTGACCTCAGACACTTAACACTTACTAGCCATGTGACCTTGGGCAAGTCACTTAATCCCAATTGTCCCGCATTCCCCCCTCCAAATTATATTTTGGAAAAAAAAAAGCTGATTTTGTTGGTTTGAATATTCCATTCATTGGCATGATAGCAACCCCTGTACAGTGTCAATAGATAATCTTCTAGAATTGCTCATTTAAAAAAATTCACCACCTTATGAAACAAGCCTCAGTGTTGAACCTCTATAAACTTAACTACACCGGTTGTCATGAGATAGCTCATTGGACCTATGTTGAAGTTTTTCTATCTTGATAAGATCTTCCAGACTTTCAAACTTTGTTCTAGTATAGATTTCAAGACACCCAAGTCATCCCCTGGTCATCATCACACCAGAATGAGGCATTAAAATAGGATTTTTATCTGAGTATTAAGTATTTATAACATTCAGAATGATCCTACATACCGAGAGCCAAACAGTTAAATGCTTGTTGGTTATGTATACCACTTACTTGGCTATTTTTTAAATGGAGTTTTCTTTTAAACTAATTATATTAATGTCATCTATTACAGAATCTCAGGGTTGAAAGGAATCTCAGAGGCCATTTAGTCTAACCCATTCCTGAATAAAAATCTCCCCTAGAATATAGCTGTCGAGTGATCATTCACCTTTGCTTTTGAATACTACTATTGAGGGGTAACTCACTACCTCCAGGGGTGTAGCCCATTCTACTTCTGAATTATAGCATGTAAGTTCTCTGAGGTTAGGGACTCTTTGTTTTTTGTCTTCACATCCCCAATTACTAGCTCCTCATTGTAGGTGCTTGATAAATAATTCCATCAAATATTTTCCCTAAATCTACCTTTCTAAAACTGCTGCTACTTGTTCTAGAATGTCTTCCACATGACCACCTTCAAATACTTGAAGTGCTGTCATGTACTCCCTAAGTCTTCTCTTTTCCAGGCTAAACATTATTTCAGCCAGTTCTCATTTGTCACAGATTCGATGCCCTTCAATATCTTGTTCACTCTCTAGTATATGGATATCCTTCCTAAAATGTGGTGCACAGAAGTGAAAATAATACTCCAGATGACTATCTGAATAGGGGAGAATACAGTGGGAAAATCCATCAGCTTCCTAGTCGTAGATACTGTCTGTCTTAGTGAAGTCGAAGATCACAGCTTATTTTTGATGACATGTTATTTGACTTATATTGAACTTACGTCCACCAAAACCCTCAGACCTTTTTCATACAAAATCCAGCTTTGCTTCTCCCATTTTATACTTGCACAGTTAAATTTCTTAAACTCAGCCATAACATTTATCCCTGTTAGGTTTCATTTTATTAGATTCATACCGGTCTTCTGGCCTATTGAGATCTTGAGTGTGGCCTTCAACCTATTAATTTCTTCCTTGCTTTCTGTTAACTGCAAATGTTGTAAGTTTGCTAGCTATATCTTTATCCAAATAACTGATAAAAATGTTACACAATACAGGGCCAAGCACAAATTGCTGGGGCACCCCATCAGACACCTTGGAAGATGATATCAAATCTTAATTGTTACTCTTTGGGTTTAGTCATTCAGACATTTCCAAAACCACCTAATTGTACTATACTGTAGCCTATTGTCCCAAGAATTATTTCCCCAGTTAGTTATTTTGTCAAATACTTTGATAAAATCTGGGTGAACTATATCTCTACCAAATTCCCTTGACCTGCTAGTCAAATCACCTTATAAGAAAAGGATATTATTTTATTTGGGGGGGGGGGGTTGAACACTTTAGTTTTATTTATTTTTTTTAAACATAATTACAAATTGCCTTCCAAAATTGTTGGACTAATTTACAGTTCTTCCAATAGTGTATTACTTTATCTTTCTTTCCATAACCACTCTAAAATTGTCTTTTTATCCTTGCCGATTTCAAGTTTTCCCTTTTAATACAAGAAAGTTCCTATCTCTGGGTTATATATCTTTGATTTTTTTTTAATTTTTTATTCCAAATGCTTTATTAACTTCTGGTTTACATCATTCATTTCTGCAAGATTTTGAGTTACAATTTTTCCCCATTTTTCCCCTGCCCACCGCCCCAGAATAGCAGTCCCACAGGATATCCTCTCATTCAATCTGCTCTCTCCCATATCTTCTCCCATACCCCCTTCGACTTTTCCATTAGGGCAAGGTAACTCTCTTTGCCCCAATGCCTGCACATCTTATCTCCCAATTACATGCAAAATAGTATTTTTTTTCTGCTTTCCTTTTTTTTTTTTTAACAAATGTTTTATTAACTTTTGGTTTACGTCATTCATTTCCGCCAGATTTTGAGTTACAATTTTTTCCCCGTTTTTCCCCTACCCACCAGCCCAGAATAGCAGTCCCACAAGATATCTCCTCATCTAATCTGTTCTCTCCCATATCTTCTCCCATACCCCCTTATCTTTACCATTAGAGCAAGGTGAATCTCTGTGCCCCAATGCCTGCATGTCTTATCTCCCAATTACATGCAAAATAGTATTAATAATAGTATTTATATATATTTGAAAGATTTATTTTTAAAACTTCAAATTCCAGATCCATTCCCTTCGTCCCTTGTCACCCACTCCTGCTGGGAAGATAAGTAATTCAGTATATGTTGTACATGTGTAGCTATGCAAAACATTACCATAGTAGATATATTGTAAAAGACTGGCTATATTTCCCTCCCACCCATCCCACCCCCCACCTGGTCCATTCCCTACTTTGATCCTGTCCCTCTTCAAAAATGGGTGCCTCCAACCTCCCCTCCCCCCAACATGCCCTCCCCTCCCTCATCCCCCTCTCCCTACCCTCCTGCAGGGTGAGATATCCCATTTAGTATGTATGTCATTCTCTCCCTGAGCCAAATTCAATGAGAATATGGTTTTGCCTTTTTGCCTTCCTGTTCTTCCCCTCCCCTGCAGCCACTTCCCCTTGCCTCTTCTTCATGAGATAGTTTACCACCACCACCCCCCCGCCCCCGGCTCTCCCCGCCTACTCACCATATTCCTCTCTCACCTCTTAACTTCACCCCTTAAGTATCATGCCTTCCCACCAAATTCAACCTGTGCCCTCTATCCATGTATACCTGTAAACATATACACACATTCACATGTGGATTCATATGCCCATATACCCTTCTTCAGCTATTTTCATACTGAGAAAGGTTTCATTAGTTAAAGTTATTGTTTTTCCATGTAGGAATGTAAATAGTTCAACTTTGATAAGTTCATAGTGATTTCTTTTCCCTGTTTACCTTCTCAAGCATCTCTTGCTTCTTGTGACTGAATGTCAGATTTTCTATTCAACTCTGGTTTTTTCCTCAAGAATGCTTGAAAGTCATCTATTCCACTTTTTAAAAAAAAACCAGGATAGCACTTAACCTTTGTCAAGATCATTGACAGTGAGTAACTCAGAATTTACTTGTAACTGACAGTTCTTTAGTATTTTAGAATGTCCTTCATCTAGGACTGGTAACTTGAACTCATCAAGGATAGCTAGATTATCTTTTACTATTCCTCTTCTTATCTGGAAAGTCAACCTACATTTCTTTGCATGGTGAGTTGGCGTTTTTTGTTTTTTTCTGTGAGAAGGCATTATTTAGGTAGTCTCACAGACTTGGTTTGGATAGGACAGGTGCCTTGTACAGGAAGAATGTGTATAATTGGTGTAATGGATGTGTGTTTTCTACATATTTCATTTTCATTAGCTTCTGAAATTTATCTGACAAATATCTACAATTGTCTTGCCTTAGCCTTTTTTTTTTTACAAGATTAGCTATTGTTTTTTCTTTTGTATTTAAATCATTAATTCTTCCATCTAAAAATGTACTAGCAATCAGAAGTTATATTTCAAAAATAAATCTTAATTCATTTAGCATGTCATTAATTACAGAAATATTTATGTTCTTTGTTTTACAACTTCTAAATTCCTTTCTTAGTATACATATCTGAATAATATTTGTGGTGACTTAAGCAAAAGAGTAAGGGCTACCAGGACTGAACCTGAGTTAAAATTGCTTTTATACTGAAGCTAAATTACACATGAATCCTTTTGACATGCTTGGCATTTTTCTTATGAACAACCCAGCTGATCATGGCAACTTTTCCCCCCTTTGTTCCTATAGTAATTTTGTTTTTATTACCATTGTTGAGATGCAATTAATAAATTTTTCGATTTAGAAATAAAAATGTTTTTATGGTCAGTATTAATAAATGCTTTATATTTTAGATTGTATTTTGTAGATGAAAATATTTGAACAGAAAACAGAACAACTCTGGTTCAGTTAAAAAGCTAAAAATATTATAAAGACTGACCAACATTCAAAGATTGGCAGATTTTCTTAGTACTCACATAGGAACTAAGAATGATATTAGTAAAGTCTTTATAGAGAATTTATGTTAGGAAAATTATAAATACACTGTTTTTTAGTCTTACTACCTGTGGTTTTTCTTTAGGTTAAGTTTTTCTTAGCTTATTCATTTCAGCATCAAAATAAGAACTTTTTGCCTTGTTTCCAACTTTTAGCTTACCAGTCATTTGACAGAATGGAGCCCTAATCAACACCAGGAGGATGCAGTGGCCTCTTTTGCTGATGTGGGATGGGTCGCCAAAGAAGAAAGAGAGGTTTCCACAAGGCTAAGGTTAGTCTTGAAGGCCATTAATAAGAGCTGAGTTGTATGTTTATCATCAGCAATAACTACCCCAGCTTTACAATTTTGTCTTAAGCATTTGAGCCTGCTCTTTGTGACCAGCCAGTATAACACAAGTTATTTCATTAGCTTCCAAAACTCTGTGTGTGTGTTTAGCAACATGGCTAATGTGGAAATATCTAAGATGTTATGAAGGTAAAATTGATAGGATTTGGCAGCAGATTGGATATGAGGGTTGATGGAGAAGGAGAGGGAGGCGATGATACCTAGGTTTCAAGCCTGCATGACTGGGAGCGTGGTGGTGCCTTTGACAAGATTTATTACATTTGGATGGGAGAAGGGTTTGAGTCAAGTTTTTGACATGTTGAGTTTAAGATGTCTATGGAACATACAGTTTGAAATATCTATTAGGTAGTTGGATATGTAAGTCTGGAGGTTAGGGCTATATAAGTAGACCTAAGAATCAGTATTTTAGAGGTGATAATTAAATCGAAGACAGCTGATGAGGTCAGTAGAAGGGTTCAGGACAGAGCCCTTTGGGATACCTGTGTTCAGTGGGCGTGGCCTGGATGAAAATCCAGCAAAGAAAACAGCATGTTATGGGAGAGCTGGGAGAGAACTGTCACAAAAGCCTAGAAGGAGGAGAGAGCAACTGACAGTGTCAAAGGCTGTAGAGAGGCCAAGAAGGATGAGCATTGTTAGAAGGACCGATAGAATTGACAATTAAGAGATCGCTGGTAACTTTGGAGAGGGCAGCTTCAATTGAATGATGAGATTGGAAGCCAGACTGCATTGAGTTAAAAAGAGTTAGAGAAAAGGAAGTAGAGGCATTACTTGTAGATACCCTTAAGGAGTTTATCCTCAAAAGGGAAAAGAGAGATACAGTACAAGAACTGTTAAGGAAAGATGGATCAAATAAAGGTTTTTGGATGGACGGGGAAGACAAGGAGATATTTGTAGACTGTAGGGAAGCAGCCATAGACAAGGAGAGATAAGTGAAAGGTGGGAAAGATGGGAAAAGGCAAGTCAGGATAAACTGTTATCTCTTGTGCATATAGAGGGAATCTCTGCAAGATTTTTAATAATGCATACTAAGAGAGTGATTTGGATTTTACTGGTGGTGTGGTAAGAAAAGATGAAAGTATAAGGAGACAAAAGACTAGTAGTAAAGAACCCCAAGTTTTCAACTACAGGAAAGTTAGTGGCATAACCTACCATACTGACAAAACTGGTCAGGACTATTGAAGTTCAGCATGTGTATACTACCTATGTTACATATCAGTTCACCTCATATACTTAACTATGTAAATGTACATTTACATATGTGTCATTTAGAAACGGGAATGATGGACGTTTGGGATTTTTTTTTTAATTAGATAATAGGAGAGATGTCTCAGGACTTTATTCTCACAGTTCAGAGACATCTGAGTGAACTTAGAGAGGGCCCACTGTATTTTTAGCTGACTTGTCACAGTGTCTCAAGGTCCTTCACATAGAAAAAAACTAGAAAGATCCCTGCTGTGAAAGTTTACCTAGCAGATAAAATGGAGAGATTCAGGTAGGCAGCGCTAGGGATAAGCTATATGATGTTCTACTAATGTGGTGACAGAACTTAAAATTATGTTTCCTGAAGGCAAAGTTTCCTGAAAACTTTGGTACTAGATAGACAGATGATGACAGTTTATTTTGTATTGACAAATTATGAATATCTGAGACATAAGCTTGGACTAGATAGCTTCTTAAAACAGTTTATTAAAATATATTTTCCACATGTCTTTAAGTTATTTGCGTTTCTATTGACACTCTTTTACTATTTTTCTTTTCTAAAACATACACAGATGAAATAAAATTAGATGCACTAAACAAATGAAAACACCTTGTAGAATATAATTTTAAATAGACTCCTTATATTTTAAAATATGAAGTAACTTCTTTTTCAAAAACTTAATTTGCATTCCAGACTGCTTAATTCTATGTAGAAACATCCTATTCAGAGACTCCATCTATTTATGGCACAGTTTGTTGCCTTGTCTCTCACATTTGTATTTGTATGAAAGCAGAAGCTCTTTAAGAGATCTGTTTCTTATTTTTCAAATGAAGTGTATGTTGAAGACATTTCAGCAGCAATTAATTGTGATGTCACAGCATTGTGCCTGTTAAGAATAGCAACAAGACCATATGAGTCCCAAAGAAACAAGATAGTAATACTTTTTATAGGCATTCCTTTTTCCTTTGTATTAATAGAACTGCTTGTGATTTTTTTGGGGGGAGGACTCTCCCTCCAGTCTGTATTAAGCATTTAGAAGTCTTTTTTTTTTGCTTTTTTTGGAGGTTGGGCAATTGGGGGAAGTGACTTGCTCAAGGTCACACAGCTAGTAAGTGTTAAGCATCTGAGGCCGGATTTGTACTCAGGTCCTCCTGACTCCAAGGCCGGAGCTTTGTTTACTGCGCCACCTAGCTGCCCCCCATTCATGAGTCTTTAATCAGATTACAGTCAGCAAGGATTTATTATGGGTTGACTGTGTGCCAGGCATTGTTTTTAGGTACTATAGCTACAAGTACAAAAAATAGGTGTAATTTATAAGTATGTCAAATCTTAACCCACTATGGAATACTAACTTTTAATTCAAACATATATTAACTGCCTATTTTGTTTAGGGAACTGTGCAGTGGTCTTGGAGGGGAAGAATAGATGATGCAGAGTATTAAGACACTGCCCTCCTGTTATATGGCTAACAGTTTTATTAAGAGGATAAGACAAACATAATTATAATATACACATTCCACAAATGCCTAAGAGAGTTGTAAAACAAAAGTGCTAAATGAGGTTTGGGAGGAGGGAGACACATGAGGTTACATGATATGTTGTTCACAGGACACATAGACCAGTTGATGGGAATCTCATGCAGATAGAAGGGTGCATTATGAGATTAGGCCAGAAAGGTAGAGTGGCTTCAGAGTGCAGAGGTCAAACAGTCTGAAGATGACTCAGGAGATCCCAGTGATGTGGTAGATTAGAGTGCTGTCCTTAGTCAGCACTTCCTGGGTTCTCATTATACCTTTCCCACACCAGCTGGGTGACCCTGTGCAAGTCACTAAACTTAAATCTTTCAGCTGCAATGTCTTCATCTGTAAAACAGAGTCAATAATAGCACCTACTTTGTAGGGTGCTTGTAATGACAAAAAAAAAATACATAAAGTGCTTTGCAAACCTTAAATTGCTATATAAATGTTAGCTACTACTATTATGAGGATCCTTTGGAAGATGGAAAGAGTGGAGGTAGAATGGCCTACCAGATAGTTATTAGATAGTTCAGGGAGGTGGTAATATGAGCCTGAATTATAATGATGTCAGTGGGGGAGGTGGGGGGAGGAGAGGATGGATGTGAAGAGGGGTCGAGTAGGTAGCATCAACAGAGATTTGTATGGATTAAGACATAAGAGAGAGAGAGAAAAGAGTTCAAGATATACCGTATGTCCTGAAAGTGCCCTTCAGACATTTGCACAATTTTGAAATATTTGAAGTGCAGTCATCTTCTTGTAGTTCTTTAATGGAATTTAAGCTACTGAAATTTAATTTAATTTATGGATAACATCTTATTTTGTTCACAAAGGGTACTTTAGTTCATCAAACATGTATATGTTCCACGTATAGCACTGTGTTGGGTACTGGGAATACAAAGATAAAACTAAAAATAATCCATGCTTCCATTCTGCTGGAAGGATACAGTATTTTTACAGAGAAGTATAGTCCAAAGAAAATCTAGGTGGGAGAGAATACATCTGGGCTTGGGCAGTGCTGGATCAGAAAAAGCTTCATAAAGTAAATAGCATATGACTTGAGATTTGAATGAATTAATGAAAAAGTATTTATTAAGCATGTACTATGTACCAAGCACTGTGCTAAACTGGGGATTTAAAAACAAAAGGAAAGACAGCCCCTGTCTTCAAGAAGCTTATATTCTAGTGTATACCCATGGATAGGAAGAGGTACAGTTAACTTCCTTCTACTATAACTCAACATTAATGTTCCTAAAAATCACCTCATTATGCAATATGAAGCAATAAAACCACAGGGCTCATGAGGAAAATGGAGTTATGGCATAATACGCAAAAACTTTCTCAATGGCACATGAAAAAGATAGGAACCTAATAAAAATGGTAGCAAAGCTTTATGCACGTTAAGTGGTTAGGAAATAAACACTACAGTTAATAGTGGTGCTGTCATTGGCCTTGACTGCTCAGCCTGTGCCTCAGTTCCCATAGTGCTTGGACTGGCAAAGTTGAGTCCATGCAGGCCTGGGGGCTGAAGCCATGTCTGAAAGCCATGATGGAGGGCAGGGAAAAAAATTGGGTCGGACCAGCCCTGCTCAACCCACAGTTCCTTCTTCACCAGAAGATATGCAATAAATATGGCATTTTACCTTGAAAAAGACGTGAGGTTTGCTTGCCATTGGAGGGGTCACAGCTTGTGAGTTGTTTTTTGTGTTTTTGTCATTTCTCTCAGATGAAATCACATATTTCAAATACAAAATTTGTGTTATACTCAAATCATTCCCTACTATCACTTTCATTGGAACAAAACATTTCCAAGCAAAAGTTTTACCAGAGCTGACTATATTTTGACTATAGATGGTTACTAGAATGGTAAGTGGACTTGCAGAGGAGTTGGTTGGCATACTTTTTCCAGTAGCAATAGGAGTATTGATTTGATTATTATTCCAAGACTTAAATGTGAGAGGCAGTGTGATATAAGAAATAAAGAAAAGGCCTCAGAGTGAGGGAGATGTGGTTTCAAGTCCTATCTCTGACATATATTGGCTCTGGTTGAGTGAGGGAAGCAATGTCATTAGGGAGGAACTGGGCCTCAGTGGGTGCTAGAAGATGGAGGGAATGAGAGAAGAGGAGGGAAGGAAGTTGAAAGTCATCAGATAGGAACTGGGCCTCAGTGGGTGCTAGAAGATGGAGGGAATGAGAGAAGAGGAGGGAAGGAAGTTGAAAAGGAGTTTGTTAGTTATGAAGCAGGCTTTCCAGAGGACACGGGGTAAATAGGGACAGGTGGATCTGTAGTGGGACATCGGGGGTGAGAGGAGAAGGAGGAAAAGGTTGATTTAGATGTGGAGATAAGGGAACAGGCCATTAGGAATGGGAACACTATACATTGACAGCCCCCACATACACCACCATTCAGAATCACTGGGTTAGGGAGAATATAAGGAGATAGCAATAAAAGGTGAGCCACTTAACCTCTTACTGCAAAGGATGTTCCAGCCTGCATTGGTAGAGGAAGTTTCTTCATCTGGGAGTTCTCTGTATTGATGAAATGTAAGTTTAGACACTTTTACTAAACCAATCAAAAACCAAGAACATAGTGAGGGTGGGAATAACTTTTTCATAGCACAAGTAACACTACTGTAAACATTTTTGTGATCTGGGTCTTGCTGTGATCTCTCTGGCATATAATCCTAATAGTGAGATATCTGGGTCACAATATCATGCACATAGTAGGTACTCAAGTAGTCTTGAATAAATGGTCTGTCAACATGAAACATGACTATCCAAAGAGCACTGAATTAGTAAATAACTTGCATTATTTATTTATTTATTAATTTACTTTTAAAAGCCACCTTTTTTTACACAAAAATCCCCTTAGGACTATCTCTGCATGTTTGGGGAGGTATGGAAAATGAATTTTTAATCGGATGAACTTGAAGGGAGAATTGTAGATTTCAATTTAGCATAGCACCCATCAGTCATTGTTACTTTATTACTTATAACTCATTTGTATATAAGACAGTGCATTATTAAAGTCTCTAGTAGTTTTTAAGTAATAATAGTACAAAGAATTATTGGGATATTATATTTTCTTGTGGCTCAAAAGAAGATTGCATTTTATTTTCAGTTGAATGGAATTCTTTGTTTATCTGCTTATTTTTGTTAAAGCAATAAAATGATAGAATTGTCCCCTGAGTGTTCATTTGTTTGATCTTTAGATTTAGGTAATTTATAACCTATGTTTGTCAAAGAATGTTGAAGTCTTTCTGTTTACAAGGATTTAAGAGTTGTTTTGGGGGTTTTTTTTGTTTGTTTGTTTGTTTGTTTGTTTGTTTGCAGGTATGATATGACTAATATATACTAAACATTATGCTAACTGTTTTAGCTTCTATATAAATAAGCTCAATTTGTTCAGAAATTGTGATGAATGCTTTTATATGCAAGCAACTATGTACAAATAGAAAATAGTTTGGCAGGGTAGGGGTATAAAAAGCAGAATACACAGTTGGAATGAATATTGTTGAAATATTAACATTTATATATGAAAGTTCTAGAAAAAGTTAAAAGAACTAAACAGATGTAACAGTATTATTAGGCTAAAGGGGAAGCTTGTTTAACTTAATGCAGAAAACTTAGTTAACAGTTCATAACAGTGTAATTTGCTTTTCTCCCTGTGATTTTTATAAAATTGAAGAAAACACATTGACATTGTATATTAACCCTGACCTACTTGTAACTATCAGAAACCAAGTAAAGGGTAAAAAATATTGCACACAAATGAACATAGTCTCCTAACTTCACTGGTGATTTCCATTCCTCAGTATAACTCATATAGAAAGATATAAACTTTAAATACAAAAAATAATAGAAACCTCTAATCCCAAATACAGCCTAACATGATTAATATTAACTGTTCTATTTTCCTGTGTTTTATCCTGACCCTCTTCCTAATCTCAGATTCTTCCGATTTCTGTCCTTTTCCCTACTCTTTAACCAAATCCCACATCAAAGTCTTGGATCCTCATTCTCTCTTCCATTCTTTCTATCAACCTCCCATTAAATACTCTATAGATGTATGTGGCCTTGTTTCCAGTTTTAGTAGGATTCTAGGCAATTGTAGTTTGATAGTTCATTTGGTTAGAATGTAGTGCTGCAAAGAGTGTGGATTCATCTTCGGGTAGTTGAGTTAGCTTTGTTTTGTTACTTGGCTAAAGATTGTACCCCAGGCCTCAGCCTTATTGGTCACAAGGAGGAGACTGAGAGAGGATGTGCATGTATCATGTGTCACAAAATGATGTCTTAATTATATTGTGATCCGTAGACATAGTTTCAAAATAAAGCTCCTAGAAAAGAGCTTTATTACTTGCACTCAAGTAAGTACACTATTTCCTTAAGCAAATTATATCACCTTGTTTCTTTTAAATACAGACATATCTTATATGAGCTTTGGACCCTTTTCAAGGCAGGGGATTCCTTCTAAATCTGCTTTGTGATTGACATCTACTTCCTGGCCCTATAGATTATCCCTGGTTCCTGGACCTTGAGTGAAGAAACACCCCAATCTCAGTGGCAAAAAAGTAGAAAGTCTCTTCTTTGTCCTGCACAGAACCGTCCATTTTATGCACCCAGAATAGTTGCTCCCCTTTCTTTGCCTCTTCCACAGATAGTTCAGTATGAATCCCATTGTGAATTTTGCTCAAAATCATTTTGCTCACCAACTTCTATAGGAGTGCCAGACCTATATGTGTTCTAAATTCCACCAGTCTGATCCCAGTATTCTACCTCTAAGCAGACAATTTTATCCTGTTGAATTAGTTTTTCCCTCCTTTTTGCCTGCTTAAAGGAACTTTATGACCAAAGTAGTCATTGAATTACTTTCTTTTCTCTTGATGTTTATTCTGCATGTGATAGTTTATTATCTAATTTAAGAGAATCCTAGAATTTCAGTTCCTAGTGGGTGGGAGACTTTAATGGGAAAGGGCCACACAGGTCCTTGCATTTGACAATTTGATGGTAGTAGTTGTGTGTTCTGGTATTTTAATTGAATGCTATACTCCTACCCTTAGTTTGATTACTTTTCTAAGTATTATTTAAAGTGATTGTCACTCTGAGATTGCTTAACTTCTTGTTCTAGTGTAATCTTTTTTATATTATTATTTCTTGAAATTTCCCAGAATTATTAACAAGAGTTCTAGGTGAAACTGCAAATAGCAGTCTTCTTTGTATATGTGTGTGTGTGTGTGTGTGTGTGTGTGTGTGTGTGTGTGTGTACTCTGTTTTTGCATTTAAATCTTAATAGCTCTCTATTCTTAAGGACAGTAAAACAGATTGGTTCTATTTCTGAAATTTGACTTGGCTGTTTTTGTAAAACAGTTGTCTGTGTGGGTGATGGTATGTGTTTGTTTTTTCTTTTTTTTTTAAGTAAGATGACATATCTAAGAATTAACAGCCTGCAATCTTAAACCTTGTCCCACATATAATGAGGAAAGATACATAGCAGCTACTTTTCTGTTACAGAAGAACCTTTATATAATCATACAGACTGTCCAGCAGTTTGGAAAGGTCTGGTTATCTCACATTTACTTACTTTCACCTTAGATTTGTTTTACCTTCTAAAAATCTTTGTCCTTAAATTACAAGATTTTCTATATTTGGCAGGGGTTGGGGAGTTCTTACAGGGTGTCCCCATGGTGCATACTCAAAGCAACAGACATTCCCGAAAGAAAAACATTGAATCTATATCCAAATGTGTGTAAAACAATATGGCCGCATGGCACAAGTATTTGTTGAGAGGTGTCACAGTTATCTTAATAATTTTGCCAAGGACCCTGACAGTTTTTTCTTCTTACACTGGTATTCAAGGTTGGAGAGGAGTTTGTCCTTAATTTATAATAAATGGAAACAGAAGGATAATGTTCTCCTCCAAGAATTATGTAGGGAGAGCAGTTAAATTATTTTGCAGTTCCAGAAAATCTGGCAACTTTATTAATGACCTCTTCCACTATATTAAAGTTGAGAGATCTACTAAGGGAAGCTAAACTAAAATTAATCTGAATTTTTCAGATACTGTTCACCAGAAATTCTGAACCACTAAGTATGAGTAATCATAGAACTTGCTAATTGGCTATTAGAATGAAAGTTTTAAATAAAAGTTTTGTGAAGAATTAGTTTAATACTTATGGTATCTATAGTTTGCAGAAAAATTTTATATGAAGATCATTTTAAGCTTTTGTTCAGTGGAATGAAAGATTCCAGTATCTCACAATGGACCTAGTTTATCTGGAGTCAATAGCATCTCTATACCTGTAAGTATTGTAAAAACAGGCCACTATCATATCTCACTATGTGATCTTTGAATCTTGTAGACTTTTGGGAAGATTGAAAGATTTTTAAAATAAGAGTAATAATAAAAATTTGGAAACATTAAGCATCTTTAGTGTAAAGTTGTGACCATGACAGCAAGTGACACAACTCATCCTTGCTTCCTCTTACTTAGAGGCAGTTGGATAGCACCATAGTGCCCAGAGCACTGGGCTTGGAGTCAGGAAGACCTGAGTTCAGATGCATCTCAGACACTTGCTAACTGTGCAGCCCTGGTCAGATCACTTAACCCCAACCCTAAAATGGGGTTAATTATAGCTCCTACTTCCCAGAGTAATAATTGTAAGGATTAAATAGGATAATATTTATAAAGTGCTAAGTACAGTTCCCAGCACATACTAAGAGCTTAATAAATGCTTGTAACCACCCCTCACCCAATACTGTTCCCAGATAGTCCTCCCCACCCTTAAAATACCCAAAATTGCTCATGCCTCTTACTTATAGATAAGGGAGTATCTGTACCTTGATAACTCTTTTCTCATTATCAGACTGGTTTCCAGTTCTCTTCAAATGTGAGGGTGGTCTCTACTAGCTGCCCATCTGTTTAAGTCAATGCTGTATGTATGTAATACCCTCTCCCGCCATGGAATTTCATTTGAAGTCCCAAATTTTATATAGGCTCTATCCCACTAAGTTAATTTTCAGTCAGTCAATCAAGAAGTATTTATTAAGCATCTACTATGTATTAGGCGCTGGGGATATAAATACAGAACTGATACAATTCCTATTTTCAAGTAGTTTATATTCTAAGAGGGGGAGGGTGGTAATATAGCATCTACTACATGCCAGGGACTATGTTCAGCACTTACAGTTATTATCTCTTTTGATCCTCACAACAATCCTGGGAGATAGGTGCTATTTTTATCTCCATTTTATGGTTGGGGAAATTGAGGCAAGCAGAAGTTAAGAGACTTGCCTACAGCCATACAGATAATGTGCTTAAGGCTGCACTACTTTACGGCTGCACCACCTAACTGCTTTCTTCAAATGGGTAGACCACAGGTAGAGATAAAAATTGTATACAGAATAAATGTAAAGTTAACAAATGTGAATATATACACAGTTAGTTAAATACAGTATAGATTAAGTGGGAAAGAACTAGAATTTGAGAAATTAACAAAGGCTTCATGCAGAGAAGATAGTACCTAAGCCGAATCATCAAAGAAGGGCAGATCTCTTAATTACACAGAAGAAGGGAATGCATTCCAAGTGTGAGGAACAGCAAGTACAAAAGCGTAGAGGCAGGAGATTGAGTGTTAAGGAAGAGAAAGTTTGGAGCTGGTTTGGCCAGATAGCAGAATGTTGCATTGGGAGTGATATCCAAAGAGACTGGCAAGTTGGGTGCAAGCCAGGTTTGCTTAGAGCTTTAAAAGCTAAACAGAGGAGTTTTATCTTTTTTATTTTAGATGTCAGAGGAAGCCACCAGAGTTGACTGAACAGAATATCACATAGGTCTGTTCTTAAGGAAAACTTTTCTTGTTCAGTTGTGTCCAACTCTTCATGATCCCATTTAGGGTTTTCTTGGCAAAGATAGTGGAGTAGTTTGCCATTTACTTTTCCAGCTCATTTTACACAAGAGGAAACTGAAGAATATAGGGTTAAATGACTTGCCCAGGGTCCCACAGCTAATAAGTGGCAGGATTTGAACTCAGGAAGATGAGTCTTCCTGACTCCAGGCCCAATGCTGTATCCACTGAACCAGCTAACTGTCCCATATAAGTACTAGCTATCATTATTATTCAACCCAACAAGCATTTATTAAGTATCCACTGCTCGCGCATGTGTGTGCGCGTCTGTGTCTGTGTCTGTGTAAAATCCCACTTTTCTCATAACAGTAATAAAACTTGTGTAGGGAATGTAAGGAGATTCCTTTACTTATGAGCCTGTGTTCTGTTTGGGTCCAGACCTGTGATTTCATTACTCTAGGGAATTTATGATGAAGAAACCCCCTTCCAGTTCAGGTTCCCAGCTGTTTTGCAACTTAGCCTTAGAGCTGCCTGGGGCATGGAGAGATTGAATGACTTGCTTATGTTGTGCCCAAGGCAGCCCTTGAACCTGTTCTTTTCCATTCTTAGCCAGCTTTGTTTTGTTTTGTTTTGTTAACTATGCCAAACTGCCTGCCTTCCTAAGAGGACTGTATAAAGAAGAAAATGTCATCACCAAAAAATAAAAATAAAAAATAATCATTAATGAACTGGCTACTTGTAAAATTAGTCTCCAAATAACATCCAGATCCTCTCCCCTTAACTTTAGGTTCTCTCCCTGAACATTTATTCTTTCAGTCTCTGATTATTGATTTTTACTTTAAAAAAGAGAATTATTTGAATAACATAGGATTAAGAAAGGTTCTTGGGAAACTGATGAAGCTGTAAAGTATTTTTGCAGTGGTTACCCTTCTTATGATAGGCTATAAGAGACGTAATGTTCTTTACAGTTTTGTAGGAAAAATTATGGTTCCCCCCCCCCCCAAAAAAAAAACACTTGATTTCATCACTTCTTTGTTCTAAAAATTAGTTCATAGATGTGATTTTAGCCAAAATATAAGAATAAAATAAACTTGAATAATATTTCATTTAATTTTTTAAGATAAAGTTCCAATAAAAAAATTTTTTCCACTCACCATAAAATGTTGGTCCACATTTTAAAATGGATTCAGTTTAAATGACATTTTTCTCTTACCTGTTGTCCTTATCAGTCAGCAAGCATTTATTAAGTGCCTAATATGTTGCAGACACTGTTAAGCACTGAGAGAAAAAGAACCTTTTGTAATTTGTAAGGTTTGGATGTTTGTTGGAATGTCTGTTGTCAAAATAAAATATTAGCACATTTTAACATATCAACTGCAAAAGCTCATAGTAGAGGAGAGATGAAATAAGTGAGTTTATAAAAATTAAGTTCTGGACACTTTATAGCAGTATGTTTTTTCAACAATGTATTGTCCTGCAATTTCAATGTGGTTCAACAGTACAAGAAAAAATTCTTTTACAAGACATTTCAATCTTTGGCAGACACAGTATTCAGACTCAGTGAGATAACAGTCCTAATATACCCTCCTTTGGTCAGACCATATGTAAGTGGAGTGTTGTAGTAATTTCTCATAATCTCATTTTTGTAAGGATTCTGATGAACTAAAATTCATTAAAAGAATGTTGATCAGGGCAGCTAGATTGCAAAGTAAGTTAAGATGTGGCCTCAGACACTTGACATGCTTACTAGCTTTGTGACCTTGGGCAAGTCACTTAACCCCAATTGCCTTGCCTTCCACCCTCCAAAAAGAAGAAGAAAAAAAGAATGTTGATCAGGCTGGAGACCATTCCATATGAACATGATTTGAAGGAACTAGGGATATTTAGCTCTAAGAAACAAAGATTTAAAGAATTCTAATAAACTGCCCATTATATTATGTGAGTGTTTTTTTTTGGGGGGGGGAATCTAAATTTTAATCAGGTGCCTGAAAAGAATCCCTTGTAAAAAACATTTTAAATGATTTAAGAGGTAGAAGAATTTGAGAATAACTAAAATTTTTCAGCTTCTTTCTAGTCACATGAGAATAAAACTAATTGCCTATCTAACCCCACAAAATTATTAGAGATTAGAGTTGTCAAAGTGTAACTTTTTTTCCTTTTAAATCATTGTTAGTTAGACTTGCTTATATTGAAGCAGAATCTTTTGCAATGTGATTTACTGAAGCTACAATGCAAAGAAAATGCTAGTGACATTTGTGTGTAGAAGCTGTTAGATGAAGATCAAGTGGACTTTTTGAGTTGCTTCTGCTTGTGAAAAAGCTACCATTAAGATTCTCTTATTTCTCTAAAAGCATTAAACAGCTTCTTCTTACTTTAAAAAAAAAAGAAGAAAAAACACAAACTTGACAAAAATGATGTTAGGACTTATGCCTCATCTCTTGCCAGTACTGTGAAGGTTATATAGGAACTAAGAGAACCATAACAAGATAGTAGAAAGTCTTGAGTTGAAAAATAATTTGTGTTGTTAAGGATCTTATCAGAGGGTCAAAACAAACCTTCATTAATTGCCTATCATATGCCAGGTTTTAAGAATACAAAGAAAAGCAAAAAACTTTTCTGTTTTAAAGGAGCTCACAGGCTAATGGGAGAAAATGACAAGCAAAAATATACAGCAAATGTTTATATGTACAGGATAAATTAGAGATAATCAACAAAGGGAAGGCACTAACATGAAGAGGGATTTGGGGCTTACATTGAAGGAAACCAGAAACAGAGATGAGGAGGGAGAGTCTGAGGCAGAGATGGGGAACCTGTGGCCTCAAGGCCACATATGGCCCTCTAGGTCCTCAAGCGTGGCCCTTTGATTGAATCCAAACTTCACAGAACAAATAGCCTTAATAAAAAGATTTGTTCTATAAAACTTGGACTCAGTCAAAAGACCACACCCAAGGACCTAGAAGGCCTCAGACTGAGGCATTGGGGGCAGCCTAGAGGCAGGAGAGATGGAATGTCTTATGTAAGAAACAGTACATCGTCATTGGATCTCATTGTAGAGAAGAATAAGATGTAAGAAAACTGGAAATGTAGAAAGCAGCCAGGTTTTGAAGGACTTTAAATGACAGGATTTTAACTTGAAAGTCTTTAAACAAGAAGTTTATATATGTGATCCTAAAGGTGATATTTAGCCACTGGAGTTTATTGAACAGGAGAGTGACATAGTCAGACCTGTACTTTAAGAAAGATCAGTTTGATATCTGAGTGAAGGACAGACTGGAGGGGGAAGAACTGGAGGCAAGGAGACCAACCCATAACCCGTAGATTATTGCAGTATTTCATGGGTGAGAGGATGAGTTCCTGCACTGGGGAAGCATATGGAAGAAATGTTACAAAGGTAGGAAAAAACAGCAACTAATTGCATGAAGGGGTGAGAGAAAGTGACAAGTTGAGGATGACTAGTAAGTTGTGAGTCCCCAGCAGTCATGGGGAAGTTTAGAAGAGAGGAGAGTTTTTGGGGGAAAGAGAATGAGTTTATTTTGGGACATGTTGAGTTTGAGATGTCTACAGGACATCCAGTTTCAAGATATCCATCCAAAAGGCAGTTGGAGATTTGAAACTAAAGGACAAAAGTCAGGCCTGGATAAGTAGATCTTAAAATCATCTTCATAGAGATGATCATTGAATCTATGGGAGCTAAAGAGATCACCAAGCAAAACTGTATGGAGAGAGAAGAGAAAAAGGCCCAGACCAGAGCCTTAGGGCAAGCATGTGAGCTACATGGAGATCGCCAGACACGCAGGAGAGAGGAGTCAAAGGAAAGCCTCAGGGTGGCTTGGGTGAGGTTAATCTTTGTGGTAGGCATCTTGGTGGGTTCTCTGGGCTCTTGCAGCTTTGGTGGCCATGTAGCTCAGCCCTGCCAGGCAACCAATAATGGTAATGATAGCTAACATTTGCTCAGTGCGTACTTTGTGCTGGGCACTGTGCTAAACACTTTGCAGTTATCATTTCATTGATCCTCACAACAGCCCCAGGTGTAGTAGGTGCTGTTATTACCCCCATTCTACAGATGGGGACATTGAGGCAGAGAGACTTGCCCAGGGTCATACAGCTAATAAGTGTCTGAGGCCGGATTTGAACTCAGGTGTTACTGCCTCCAGGCCCAGCACTCTATCCACTGTACCTTTCAGATCTGGTGGCCTAAACTATAAAAATATGGGGAGCAGGGAGGTACTCAAATCTTTTTCAGAACTCCCATGGCCTCCAAGTACCTTCCTTAAGTTCTTGGTGTTGGTGCCTATGATATGTATTACATAGTTTAATATCCTTTCCATTCTTGGGTTGTACTTTTAACATTTAATCATTAAAGTCATTTAAATTGCACTTTATGATTGGCAACTGCTAAATTCAGGCCTAGCCCACAATATTTGGTGTTTGAGAGTTTGATTAAGGGGGTAGAGTACTGCTGTTTTGGTCTTTGTGGTAGATGCCTACCACAAAGATTAACCTCACCCAAGCCACCCTGAGGCTTTCTTTTGACTCCTCTCTCCTTCGTGTCTGGCGATCTCCATGTAGCTCACATGCTTGCCCTAAGGCTCTGGCCTGGGCCTTTTTCTCTTCTCTCTCCATACAGTTTTGCTTGGTGATCTCTTTAGCTCCCATAGATTCAATGATCATCTCTATGAAGATGATTTTAAGATCTACTTATCCAGGCCTGACTTTTGTCCTTTAGTTTCAAATCTCCAGCTGCCTTTTGGATGGATATCTTGAAACTGGATGTCCTGTAGACATCTCAAACTCAACATGTCCCAAAATAAACTCATTCTCTTTCCCCCAAAACTCTCCTCTCTTCTAAACTTCCCCATGACTGCTGGGGACTCACAACTTACTAGTCATCCTCAACTTGTCACTTTTGGCCTCAAAGTCAAATTCATTTTTTAAATAGAGAAGTGATATAGAAGAAAGAGAGCCTTGGATCACTGGCTAGTTAGAAACAGGTTCTTTTTTCCCTGTGGCAAAAACCTTGGTTAGATTATGTGGAAAACCTATTTTTTGGAAAGGGAATGGTTCCTACTTTATTAGAGAAAAGTATAAACGTGGAGAGCACTGTTTAGTTCCTGCTGGCATCCATGGAAAAGAAAATTATATGGCCAAAGCAAGGAGAAAGAACATAAGTTGTCTGTAAGGTTTAAGCAATTAGAAGATGTAAATGAGCTTTTGCTTTTTTTTTTTTTTAAATCACAATTCAGAAAACTGCCTAATGGATTTGCTGATTACCCAAATGAAGAGGTCAGTATTAATGGAGGCAGGGACTAATAGGCTACAAGAGGAAATTGTGCTTTCTGACTGAGATGTTTCTCTGAAGAATGCCTTGAATCTATGGAATTGAGTGCTATAAAACAGGATTCTAGAGGTAATCATGATTGGTAATCAGCAGGAGGTAGAAGAGCTGCCACCCCCTATAGTCCTTCATGGAGAATGGCTTATATTGTGGGGGATATAGAATTGGGTGGCCTTTTTATATTAAGGGACTTAGAAGGCTACAGGAGAAATTTAAAGAAGTCATTGAAACTTTATAACAATAGCTGATGATGGTGTCATCTAATAGGATGATATGGAGCATTCCTCAGTTCCAGAATTCCATCTAGGAGTTTACATACAGAAGAATTAGTTGATTCAGTTAAAGAACCAAGGAGGAGATCGCCTATTTCAGGAGGTTTATAAAGTGGGGAATTCTCATTTGATAGGTTCATAGAGATGATCATTCCCCAACCCCCCAAATCTCCCCTCCCACCCCCATCCCCCTCCTTATGACCTACCTGCTTCAGGTGAAGTTAGTTTTCTGTCTGAACAAATAAGTGCTTTTAGGATGATGGGCATGATTTGTACCACCAACACATGATCAAAGTCTTTGACTATGGCTCTTAAAACATGGAGTAGATAAGATGATTAATACATCTGAACAAGAGTAGTAAGGGTCCTTCTGCCGTAACAAAATTTTAGACATTCCTAAAAGTTTTCACCTCATCTAATTAATCCCCGCATTACACACACACACACACACACACACACACACACACACACACACACACACACACACACACACTTCTTTATAGTCAAAGAAGTTTTTGTATTCATGTTGAGATACTCTTTAGTAAGTCCCCTGATGGGGAAATCCAAGTTTTTCCTCATCCCCCGACCCTTCCATACCAGGAGACCAGAGGCTATGTACCCAAATTACTATTGCTTTGGAAGGAGAGGGGTCTAAAATACATAAAAGGGAATACTAAATTTTAGCAGCCAGGTTACTGCTATTACCAGAACACCCTCTATGACTTTAAAAAGGGTATCCCATTTTCTTTTAGGGGATTTGGAGGGCAAACCACCAAAGGATAGAGGTTGGTGGAAGATAGCCCCCTACTTGGGCCTCAGTTATGGTGCCTGATTGGGGGCAGTGTATTGTGAACATGAATATTATGAATCTTAGGAATAACTGTTCTGGGTATTTATAGTAGTAACTTCTATGCTGGGCATTGCTGGTAGGGCTATATGGAAGCCCTTGAAGTTACTTGAACAGTCCCATCTAGCTAATGTTAAACGTAGGATTGGGAGGGGGATTTAAACAATGTTTTGTTCCTAGTAATGAAGGTGGGAGCTGTAGTACTCTTGATATACAGATTTCCTTGTAATAACCCTGTGTGGCCAGTGATGGAGGACTGTACCTAGCAATTAAGAGTAGATTATTAGGGGTTAAATAAAAGTCACAGCATTTTCTGTAGCTGTTGCTGATCTTGGCCTTGTGGACCAGACAGCCCAGGCTGCGGATGAGCGGATGAGCGGGGTGGAGTTACTGATCTCACCAACAATCTTCTCCACACCAGATTGCTGAGACCAGTTTGGACTGGTTTGCTTTTACCAGAAAAGTTACTTCTCTTTTGTTTTGTATCCTCTCACTGTCATCCTGGGGATGTTCTGACCTCCCCTTCCTATTGCTGCAGTTCTAGGGGAGGCAGACTTTAAAGGCTCACTTGCTGAGCACATTTACTAATGTGTGTCGTACTGATCCAGGTGCCCCAAAGCCCAGGGCAACCCGTATTTTTTATCTTTCTCACAGAACAGAGATTGGGTCAAAGCAGGCCCCTCCAGATGAACTTCATGTCTTTGAGAAGCCCCCAAATAGACAAGTTTCTTTACCAAACCTCTCCCAGGAGGATCCAGAACCCAAGGTGGCAGTTTTAGCCAATGACGAAGCATTGCAGAAAATCAGTGCACTTGAACATGAACTGGCTACTCTCCGAGCACAGATTGCCAAAATCGTGACTTTGCAAGAACAGCAGAGTCTTACTTCAGGTATTTGAGTCTTGTACTTCTTTGCTTTAAACAGATAAAATAGAAACCATTAGAAAGAAGTGACTTGTCCTAAAATTCACATGCTATGATTTTTATCATCAGCTAAATATCAGGTATTTTTGGACCTTAGCTAGCTGGGCAGCATGCCCAATAAAGCACTTAGTGCTTTTTTGTAATAATATCTACGCCACTGGAGAATAATGGATTTGGGGAATATAGTCTCTATTGAGTCAGAAGAAGTTTATATAATATGACCCCACACAAATGCTTTCTTTTAATATGGCTAACTCTTTAGTTTATGTGTTGACAAATTATGCCAAATGGCAAGTGAAGGTAGCGAAGGGAAGAAGCATTTCTATAGTACCTACTATGTGCCAAGCACAGTGCTAAGCCCTTTACAAATATCATCTTATTTGATCCTCACAACAACCCTGAGAGAGGTGCTGTTATCTCCATTTTGTAGTTAAGGAAATTGAGGCAGACAGGTTAAGTGACTTGCCTAGGGTCACACATCTAGTAAGTTTGAGGACAGATTAGAACTCAAAGGTCTTCCAGATTCAGACCCAGCTCCCTCTCTCCTGCTCTACCTAGCTGCCTCAGATAATCCCGAATTATTTATATTCTGATTTGGAATACATTCAGAATGTACTTAAGGAGACAAATGATCACACTCAAATTAATTACCTGCCTCCCTATCCTGGCAGTATGGTAAAGTGAGTGAATAGATTCATGTTTGAGTTCCAGGTCTTCCCCTTACAGCTGTGACCTTAGGCAGGTCATTTAAACTCAGCAAGCCTCAGTTTATTCATCTGTGAAATAGAGAGGATAATACTTTCACTACTTTTAATTGTTACTAGTGAGAAATATACATTTGAAGAGATGGGCTATGGCATTTTAATACCCACTCCCTACTTCACTGACTTGTAATCATGTGTCTTTAACAGTTGAGAAAACTGCCTTAAGTCAAAGACAAGACAGTTAACCCATAAAACCCATGTAGTAAATTGCTTTCCAAATAACTCAGTGTACTTTTTAACATTAGGTAACTTTGTTACCAACTTGTTAGAAAAATCACTTTGCCTTTTATTTTCTTTTAAGTGGGTTAATCTCCTATTCATTTAATAAACTTTGCCTAGATAACTTTTCTCTAGTCTTTTTTTTTAACTCTTTAAATTATTGTTTGTTTGGCTCTACCCCCCTCTGCTGGTAGATTGGAAAAACTACCACAAATGTGAGTTTAAATTGAAAGTGAGTGTTGGGGGTGTGCATTCTGTACACAACCATGCACTTTTATTATATGACCCACATCTTAAAGAGAAATTTCTTTTGGATTAAGGTACTTTCCTCCCAGTAGCCCCAAATTACTGTTCAAATTGTATGGAAAGCTTGAGTTCATGTAATATCTACTGTAGTTAAATAAACTAATTGGTCTTAAGTTTTGTGTTGGATGAAATAGGACAGTAATGATTATGATTTGAATGTCTTACCTTGAATCATCAATTTGTCTTTTAAAATGTGTATAGAAAAAGAATTTAAGTTAGTTTAAATGTAAATTAGACATATGCCAGTATACATCATATATTTAATCTTATAAATTGTCAAGCAGCATAAATTTTAAAGGACTACTTATGTGACATTAACTGCACTACAATATGGCACTTTGCAGCCACTATTGGTATGAATCCAAACTTGAACATTTGAGATCACAAAAGCACCCCTGTAAAAGCAGAACTTTTCCACTCAGGAAAGCTTTGGATGGAAAACTACTGTAACTAGATTTGGGCATTTATAACAAAATAACTGAAACCACATTTCCACTTATGTAACCAAGATAACAAAAAGGGTATTGTGATTTTAGTACTGTGTCACATACCAGAAGACAATTTTATTTTCAAAAATATTTTAAAAAATAAATCTAGAATATCATTTATGTTTCAGTGTCAAAATAGTATTAATTTTGTTGTGATTATTATTTGTGTAGGTGGTTTAAGTCCCACCATATCTACAGTTGCCCCAGCACCACCTGCTGTTCCACCACCACCATTACTTCCCCCGCCGCTGCCACCACCTCCTCCTCCTCCTCTTCCTTCATCGGGACTACACCAAAGTGTATCTGCTATAGATCTGATTAAAGAGAGAAGAGAGAAGAAAACTAGTGCCGGAAAGATATTGATAGAAAATAGCTCAAAGAAATCTGAAGTGCCAAATATGCTAGAAATCCTAAAAGACATGAGCAGTGTGAAACTTCGGTCTGTGAAAAGGTGAAATATGTATATATGTTCTCTGGCTTCCTTTCTCCCTCACAACTATATTTTTATATAATTGTAGAGCCCCAGATTTTCTTTTGATCACACAAAATACCTGACTTTTATTGTTTAGTTCATAATAATTTGTTCACAGTGCTTTCAGTCTTGAATGAACAAAAGTTCCACTGAATGGGCCCTAGTTTCAGCCTAAGAGACTAGAAAGGAAACTTTAAGAGACTAGGAAGGAAAACTTTCAAGTCAAGGTTATTTTAATTTTTAAAACATTTTCTCCACATATTTAAAAGTAAAATGTTTCTTCTGAAAGACAAATCTTTATTTTTACTGCTTCACAAAGCATTGAATCAGTGCAGTCATCTGGTATACAAAAAAAGGCTGACTTAGTAAAGCATAGCTCTTTTACCATGCCTAGACTTCATTTCCTCAAAGCTGTAGGGAAATTACCCGTACTCAACAGATGACATGCTGAATACAGTGTTCATAGTATTCCAAACATAAAGCTGGACAGTCTCTTTTGCAGTGGATTTACAGTACATTAAAATTTGACCCTTTTTTTTTTTTTAACCTCTTTAAGATCAGAGCAAGACTTAAAACCCAAACCCGTGGACCCTGCTGACCCTGCAACCCTAATTGCAGAAGCCTTGAAAAAGAAATTTGCTTATCGGTACCGAAGTGATGGCCAAACTGAAACTGAAAAATCCATTCCAATATCTGAATCAAAGACCACCTCAGAAACAGTGTTGGTAGGTACTATTTCCTTTCTGGCCATATTGCATTCACATAAGAAATACTGATTAAATGCCTACCATCTATTAGTACTATCCAAAGTGATGCTGAGAGACATCAATCTCTCCCCCTTATTCTCATAAATTTTGCTATCTATGCTTTCCAGTGTCTGAAAATATAGATGGGATCATGCAAAGGTACAATATTACCACTTTACATTTTTGCATAGCATTTTATAGTTTTCAAAGCACTTTCTGATTTTCTTATTTGACATGTACACAAATTCATAGGCAGCTTGTTCTTTCTTAGTGTATGGCCACTAAAGCCATAAAAGTGGAAAGGAAGGGGAGAGCTCACTTGGCTAGAGTGATATGGAGATGGTTTCGTAGAGATAACATTTGAGCTAGGACCTGAAAGGTAGCTAAAATGGAAATAATTTAAGTGCGGTATAAGTAATACCTACTTTTCAGGTATTGACTACTTTGGTTCTCAGGTTCACAATGCTAACTTCCTAAATTAAGATTTTGATACTATTAAGTTACTTGAACTTTCATTCCAGAAATATTATCAGTAGCCAGGCATACAAAATACATTATATGGAGGATAAGTTATTACTGTTACTGAACTATAATACTTATAATAATTCCTTCTATTTGTTTCTTTTCCAGTTTGGGCCACACATGTTGAAGTCTACAGGAAAAATGAAGTCTTTAATTGAAAATGTTTCACATTCCTAAGTAGACACTAAGTAGAAGGCAAAGACTATTTTGTTGAACTGTTGTTTAGTTAGGGTTAAGTAAGGCTGGTAGAAATCAACATTATTTAGTAAATCCTTCACTTTTATGTTCAGTGGCTGCCTGTGAAACCAAAAAGTAAATTAAACCATGACAAAAACACTATTTTTCGTTTCTAAAAGACAGTCTTTTTTGGTGCCACTCATGGAATATGTGGATTCTGACAAGTTTTAATCTATCCAAGTTGCTTGGATTTAAATTGTCCATTCTTTTAAAAAACGTTTAGATTTCAGAACATTTGTAGATATTACTCTGAAGTTTTTAATTCCTAAACACTAATTTATCTGTACAAATGTTTTATTTGCATGTATTTGACAGATTTAAAACAGTTTGTGATGATGGCAATGAAGTACTGTTAAGTTATCTTCATTCATATTAAATATTAATTTTGTCTACAATGATGGAACAGCTGGTGTAACATAAGTTGTTGCAATGAAACATTTAATTTGAGATTTGAATCTTCTTGCCTGAAGTAGAGCTCAAGGTTTGCTTAAAACTCTTAATTTCTCTCTCATACTTGTTGGGAGTTAGGGGTCAAAAAGTTGCAAGAAGACAACTTACTGCTGAAATGTGTCAAAATGCTCATTTTTGAAGTTGAAGTGGATGACCTTGAAGGCTCATCTCAGTGCCACCTGTACCAAGTGAAAAAAATGCAGGAGAAAGGGAGGAATCAAGTTAGTTTATGACTTAGAATCCTTTTGTTTGTTAAGACCAAATGTATCATTGTTTTTTCCTCTTTTGATGGCTCATTTTTTGTCCAATAGATAATTCTAAAATGTCAGCACAGTGAAGGATTTTTAAAAATGTAATTGTAAAAATACAAGTGTTTCAGAAAGTGTTTGACTGTTAGTGAACTTAGTAGATAGGGTAAGGAGTTGTTGTCCAGTAAGAGGAAGTATGTTCTATTGGTATATATCTGATCACTGTGCTGTTTCCTAAGACAGTGGCAAAAAGCAGAAATCCCAGGTATTAACATTAAACACTTTCTTCTGTTTTAAGATACATTTCCTACTTACAGCCCTTGATTATATCTTTAATAGCACCAACAGTGCTATGTATCTCCAACTGACAAATTCAGCTACAGTCAGTGCCTAAAAATCTTCAACCATGATATTTTTTTTTTTACTCATTTAATTTAAAATTCTAATCTCCTCGAGAAAATCCTTCACTTCTTTGGAGAATGGGAGGAGTTTTCACTTTTAAGTTATTTTTAAAATGTGTGCAGTGGCCTCTTAAATATTAAAATTTAGTTAATATTTGCTATGATCTTCAAGGGTTTTGATTATTCAACTTTAATTTTGAACTGTGACTACTTATTTTAACATGCTGTTAACATGCATTTTGAAGTTGTATCTGTTTTACATATTTTAAAAGACTACCCTTTAAAAAAATATCAAAGCACCTACTTTCATAAATATTTTGGCCTTCTGAGAGGTTTTATATTTGTACTGGTATTGAACTTAGGCCTGTGCAGAGATTTAAAGATATTACTATCTTAAAATAAAGCAAACTGTTTTGTTTCACCTGGATGATGTTGATTTTTATTATTCACAATAGACAAGATTCCTTTATTTTCGTTACAAATGTAACTTCACTAACATCCTTTGTCCTTGGCTTCCATATTTTAAGAAGACATGCATTCCCTAAAATAAGCTACCAGCAGAAGGGACCGCACTTAAATCTTAAATCTTATCCAGTTTTAACTTCTTTAAGGAACCATTCCACAGAAATTGCCACACACACAAGGTTTAGCTAGACACTGTTTCTTGAAACCCCAGCTTAGTTCTTGGCCCCTGGTAAATCCATCTTTCATTCTCCAGTTTTTCAAGTTTTTCTAGTGTTTGATTTATTAAAAACCCCTTCCCCCAACCAACTCACATATTTATGGCAGCCCAATGTTAAAGCTGGAAAAGAATATTAGAGATGATACAGATAATGTTTTAAACAGAACAGGGACTCAATCTCTCAGTCAGCATTTTGGGGGGGTTTTTTGGCCTTAGGACTTTTTACTTTTGTAAAGATTATTGAAGATCCCCTCTCCCAAGAGCTTATGTTTCTGTGGGTTATATCTATTCTTTTAGATTAAATTAGATACTAGATTTTAAATTGTATTAGATATTAAATTATTAGATCAGATTATTAAATAGTAGATATTAAATTAGATATTAAAATGTCTTAGTATTATTATGAAAATAGTTTTGATCTTTCAGACCCCTGAAAGGATCCAGGGAGCTTCTATGAGTCACTGACTTAGACAAATAATTCAAAATGGGACAGTGAGGAAGGAGAATCAAAACTATTTTTGGCAAAGGTGTTTTTGCCAATGGTAGTCATCTGTAGGGTAAGCTTCCATGGTTCTAAGGACATGTTTGAGACCTCTACTGTATTAAGAAGATAGTTGTGGCAACAGTGCAAAGGCAATTACAGAATTAACTTGTAGGCCCCATTGAGGTTTTCTGTTTCCTGTACCTTACATCCTTCTTTATGTTGGAATCATGAAATTCTCCAGCTGGATAGAGAAAAGACTTTATAATTAGCCTTTTCATAGCCAAGGTTTGCTGTAACCCAGAACACAGGCAAGGAATGCATGGTATACATGGAGTCAGCCAATTAGGAGGTCCAGATACCTGTCCTTGCTCTGGTTGGAACAGTAGAATGCAATGAAATATATATAAATTTGCCACTCTTTCCTAAAGGATGGTTTCATTTCGACCAACTCTCCTACCATCTAATGCGATGCCCAAGAAGGCACATCTGCAGAGGTTTGTTCCTGCAACCAGCCCTTCCTGACAACAGAAGTTGCTATTGTGTCTTTTCTCAGTACTAACTTAACACTTTAGGAAGATGTGTGTAGGGCCACAGGGGGAGAGAAAAAGGGATCCTGCACCATCACTGTTACATTTGAAACTTTACCATTGCTTGGTTCTACAAACTCAGTACATTCTCACCTCAAACCACCCCTAGCACATACTATGCATTGTGTAGTAGAAAGAGTCCTGAATTTTCAGAGAACCACCTAGATTCAAATCCTAGCTGTCACTCTAATCTGGTCTTTTATTAGCCCCTTCAACTATGGTCCACTGTGTAGGTGCCCGTTCCATTTTTTAAAGAAGTTAAATACATTTTATAACATTAAAAGTTTAAAAAAAAAAAAGGCCTGCCACCACATGTCATTGGACAGATGTTGCAAGTTGCAAGCAGCAGATAAACTGCAGTTACTACATGACTGTTTTGATACGCATTCAAAATCTGTTCCCTTGTCAAAAGTTTAATTTGAGTAAAAGTTGGCATTATAATACAGTGTTCTGCATTTCTGTCTGTGTGTGTATGTGTATGTGCACTCACACACTCATGCAACTATTGAGGAGGGAAAAAGCCTTGAGTCTGCAAGATACAATTTTATTTAACATTACTCTTATATCTAAGCCATTTCTAGCTTGGAGAGATATCCAAACTGGCATAGCATCTCCCACATTCTCAGACATTGATTACCCCACCACAGTTTCAGGTAGAATTTATAGGAATCTTGACGAAGAAAAAGATTTAAAATACTGCCAGAGTTAACAGATTTGAGCAACCAAGTCACTATCCTATTCCTCTCAGACCACTACCCTCATTCCTTGAGTTTAAAAAAAAAAAATCGGGACCTCCTTCCTCCCATTGTATCTTAATCCTTTCTCAATGGAGGAAAATATAGCCTTGGGCCAATCGCTTCTAGTAGGCAGCAATGCAAGTAAGGGAGACTAGACAGAAATTATTTTATTGTTCTATCCACTTTAAAAAATATTTTATTTAAAATAAACAATTTTAAAATTAAAACAAATGTAAGTTAAAACAATTTTTAACATTCATTTTTTGAAATTTTGAGTTCCAAATTCTCTTTCTCCTCTCTCCCCTCATTAAAAAGGCAAGCAATTTGATGTAGGCTGTATTCTACCCACTTTTCTAAAGGAAAAAGTCTGGAAAGAGTTTTAGGCTGGTTAGACAACAGAAAGCTGTGAAATAAAATGACCTCCCATCTCTCCAAAATGAAACCTCCCTAATCGGCAAGTGCAAATCATTGTAGGGAATCCTAGCTCTACTACCAAAGGCTACCTCGGTGTTACAGCTATGCATTAGTCAACTTAACCTTCCCTCTCTTTGGAGTATTATGGAGGGTAGCTCAGAGGATAATGTTCTCTTAAATGCACACAGAGCTTTGCAGAAGGAGAACCAAGCAGGGATAGACATGGTCTGAGATGTTCCCAGGGTTTTAGTTCCCAAGACTAAAATATCAGATTATTACCATATCAGGCTGAACTTTGTTAGGCTTTACCTCTGTCTTAAATGATTACAAGATTATTATTATTATTATTATTATTATTTTATTATATTGCTCTTTTCAGTTTATTTCAAAAATGAGTTATATTAGCCCAAGTTAAACAATGAACCCCAAATGGTTATATAAGCTGTGAAACTTGAGAAGGGACAGAATTTTTCTACTCATTGCAAAGAAATCCTCATGAACCTGGAGAGCTTAGAAACTTTGCCATAGCTCTCCAAAAACCTTTTCCACAATGACCTAAAAAGGTACATTGAATTCTGGTGGGAAAGCCAAGAAAAACTCAAGTCATTTTTTCAACCCAGGGAGGTTTAGAAAAATAGATCTGTGAACACTAGGATTGGAATTGGCCTGGAGTACAGCATAGCATGAACAGTACTAGGCTAAAGCAGCAACAGTGGGGAGCAGCCCAGTGCCCAGGGAAGGTAAAAAGACACAATACTTGGGCAAAGATGCTGGGGGACCCCTGGATTAGGGAGCAGAATGGTTGCCATCTCGTAGCTCTTTCTTATTACCTAGTTCTAAGTTGTATTTCTAGAAGTGTGAGGCCTTCATCATCTCTGGTATAGACTATATTGCAATAGATTCCTAACTGGTCACCCAGCTCCCAGGCTTTTTTCTCTCTAATCCTCCCTCCATACAGCTATCAAACTGATATTCCTAAAGCCTACATCAGACTCTGTCTGTATCCTGTTCCAGAAGTTCTGGACCTCCTTATTCCCTCTCTGATAAAATATAAGATCCTGTTTGACTTTTAAATCCTTCCACAATCTGGCTATGATCTACCTTTTCCAGACTTCATGCCTGTTACTCTCCCTCAAGAACTGGCCTCCTTGGTATTCCCATGTAACATGGTCTATCTCTTGTCTCCTACTCTGCCCAGGCTGTGCCTGGTGCCTAGAATGAACTTAGTCCTCACTTTCCTCTGTACTTTCAAAGCTAAACTGAAGTGTCTATCTTTCTCCTCCCTTTTTTCCCCAAACCTCTACTCCCACTGGCGAGTGCCCTCCTTCTGGAAATTACTTCACCTGTACATATTTTTAAAGCCAAGCATGAGCAGCTTTCCAGAGGACTGCTGCTGTGAACAGCTTTAAGGTTCTGATTACATAATATAGTGAACTCTATTTATTCAGTAGTAAACTAAAGCAAAACATTCACAGAAACCAAAGTACAGCATCACAATGTTATAACAAGTTATCATTCAAGTGGCCACATAGTTTTAAGCAAAAGATATCATTCAGTAAGTCCTTAACTTAATCATCCTTAAGGGACACAAAGTACAAAGGTCAAAGTTCTCCACCCTTAGGTCACATTGTCTTCATTTCTCAGTCAAAAAGTCTTCTTTCTTCTTAATTGGAGATTAGTTTCCAATCATCCTTAAGAGGTAGGAGGTACAGAATGCATAGTTCTCCCACCCCTAGGCCACAGTAAATCATGATCTTCTCAGCACTAAGTACTCAACAAGACCTCAAGACTGGCTCTCAATTTCCATGGTTCCTCTTCCATGGGTCCTGCTCTTACCTGAATCTACCCAACCATCACCTGGATTCAAAGGTAGGCAGCTCTCAGCTCCTCATCCAGCTCCTTGTCCAGTTCCATATTGTCCAGTCCACCTCAAGTCCTTTGAAGTTTCTGGTAAGACAAAGCTTAACAGAGCCAAAACAACATTCATGCACATTGCTGGTATCATCATCAATTCACTTTCTGCCTGTGAAATCAACATAGACCCACACACAAAGTCTGAGAATTCAACACAAATTATTAGTATAGTCCTAGGACCTTTGAAACCCTCCTCCAGGACTTCTATAAATAGACAACAAGAAAATCCTATTTTGGGGCTTCCATTAAGGTCCTAGGGCTTCTGTACAAAGTATCACAAACAAACATCAACACAGAGAACAGACAGAATGCCAGGGTAGCACAAGTTTTCTCCTTCTCAATTCTGCCACCACAAGTGTTCCTTTCTCAGTTCTGCTCTTTCCCAGCTTGGGCTTCTCCTTATATATGGTTATTAGCTCCTCCCTGTTCCACCTGCTTCCTGTTACCTCAGCAAGTTCTTCCCACTGTGGGGTTCACAAGTTCTGTTTCCTAACACAGAGTTGATATAATCATGGGCAAGGCTTTAAAAGAAACTTGAACTGAAACAAAGTGCTAAATAATTAAATAGCTGAAACAAGGCATTAAGTACTTCTTTCCTTGCCATTACAATATTACATTTAATTTTCTATGTGTTGCTTCTCCCTAAGAAAAGATAAGTTCCTCAAGAGAAGGGATTGTTTTTTGTATCTCCAGCACCTAACAAGTACCTGACATATAGTAGGAGCTTAATAAGTACCTTTTGAATCAATGAATAAATGAACAGCTTCCCAAATTCTATCTCTAGTCCCCAAATTCCTCCTGAGTTCCAAAATTATAATTTCCAGCTGTTCTGGATTATCATGACTTTGATGTACCAGCCACAACTCAAAAACAATACATCCAAAACTGGACTCACCTTCCCTCCAAATCCTCTGCTCCTCCCGACTTTTTTTCTTTCAGCTCAAACCAGACCATTCCCCTTTGTCTGGTAATACTCGTGGTCAGGTGGTTTCTTGACCTTTTTGAGTCACTGACCCTTTTTAGCAGTCTGGCGAAGTCTAAGTGACCTCTTCTCAGAAAACATTTGTTATCTACGTTCATAACTGGAGGAATTGCTAAATTTCAGTTAGAGGTTAGTGAAAATAAAGATGTTATATTTTCCCCATACATTGACTCTGCGAAATGTCATGGACTTCTTTCATGGATCTCAAAATAAGAACCTCTCATCTGCCACATAAAGTTCAAATTCAAAGTAGTATGAAATGAATTTACCCTTATCTCCCATCATGCCCACCACCACCACCACCACTACTGGCTAAAACTGATATAACACTCAGGATGTTAGGTTATTTACAAACACTATCTCATTTGATCCTTACAATAACCCTGGGAGCTAGATGCTATTATTATCCCCTTTTTATAGTAGGGGAAAGAGAAGCAAACAGCTTAAGTGACTTGCAGAGGATCACATAGCTAGTAAGTGTCTAAGGCTGCTTTTGACCTCAAGTCTTCCAGACTCCAGACCCAGCATTCGACCACTGCCTTACCTTGCTGCACACGTCTATTGCCTTACTGCTATCAAAATATGTCTCGTGTTTTGTCTTCTTTACTACTTCCTCTGCTTGGAAAATGTTTGATTCTTACTTCTTTCTGAACTTCTCCCTTATCCCAAACAGAACAAATCTCTGCCTCCTCTGCATCCCTACATAACATTATGTTCATCTCTGCTGAGGTGAGAAATGGAATAGAAAAACTTTGAGGTGTCCGTTAACTTAGGTCCCCTAAGCTCTGGTGATTTTGTTCTCTTTAAATCACGTTGTTATTCCCAAAGCTCTTGGTTCAGGGTCTGGGGCTGTCTCCATCAGTGTCAGAGGGAAGCTTTAGGGGCAAGGTATGATGGTTTAGCTTACCTAGAGCACACTGGGCCATGTCCCCCTCCCCTGCTTTGCTGCTATAGCTGGGCTGGCTATGCATGATTTGAGAGGTTTCTATGCATACAGTAGTAGCAGTATCACAGGGCTATTCTCACCATTATCTTCTTTTTCAGTTGAATCAAACTCTTTGTGACCCCATTTGGAGTTTTCTTGGCAGATACTGGGGCAGTTTGCCATATCCTTCTCTAGCTCATTTTACACAAGAGGAAACTAAGTCAAACAGGGTTAAGTGACTTGCCCAGGGTCACACAGCTAGCAAGTGTCTGAGGCCAGATTTGAACTCAGGAAAATAAGTCTTCTGACCTCAGGCCTTAGGTTCCATCCACTAAGCCAACTAGTAGCTTTAGATGTATTGTCCACTGACAATACTACTGTGGTTAAAATACTACAATTAATTGGAGTTATGGAGAGAATGTTCTGGACACATATCAAAACATTCATGACATTTCCTAAGATCAGGGTAGGGACCAGACCTGTGATTTCAGTGACCAAGGGAACTTCCAGGTGAGGAAACAACCCCTATCAGTGCAGGTAAGAACCTTCTCTGCAACTTAGGGTTATAGAGCTCTGAGAGATTAAGTGTTTTGCACAGGTTACATGTGTCAGGGAGAAGACTTGAACCCAAGTTTTCTTGGCTCTGAGGACAGCTGTTGAATCAGCCAAAAATAATTTTTGCTTTAATAACTGACTGAATCAGAAACCTTCCTACTTTGTGTAGACAGGAGGAATTAGAGAAAAAAATTCTACACAATATATAGACAATCAAATAGGAAAAAAAGAGAACAGTTGAATTGTATCTGGAAAATTAGAGGAAGGAGGAGGGTTTCAATGATCCCAAGTCATTACCTGATGTAAAAATTTATATTTACAATGCCTCTACTCCTCTGTAATGCTATATGGTTATGAATCTTGAAATACCATGATCACTGCAGAATTAAAATTCTGAATAATGTAAAGGATATAGCCACAGGATGGGCATCCATAGGCTATAGCATATTTCCATTAAGGACCTACATTCAAAAAAGTGGCATAAGGGATATCATCCAGGATATCTGTGATCAGGAAAAGAAGCCAGCTGGTCATGTAGCAAGAATGAGGGATGACAAATGTAAAACCCAAGTATTGAACTTATATACATGAAATGGAAAAAGACGTAGAGCAGGGGTTCCATGGACCCAAGATAGATATTGGTGGGGGGAGGATCCATGAAGGGGAAAAATCACATATTTATTATCACTAACCTCTAATTGAAATTTAGCATTTCCTCCAATTATGAATGTTAAACATCATTCAAAGAAGGGGTCCATAGGCAGAGGTGTCCAGGACACACACAAAAAACATAAAGAACCTCTGACTTAGGTTAGGCAGGCATGGTCCTT